>QAOA01001366.1:692292-742499 GCA_003255065.1 Cercis canadensis
GGGGGGGGGGTGCGGGGAGGGGAGGGGAGGAACAGATTATACTCTTTTACCTTGAAGTATTAGCAGTAGTATATAATGATACTAAAGGTGTGTGAGGTGTAATGCAGATGGTTAGGATGTTGGATCTACTGGCAGAGTATATGTCACTTAGAGGGTTTCAATTCCAGAGGCTTGATGGCAGTACAAAGGCTGAGTTGCGGCAGCAGGCTATGGACCATTTCAATGCACCTGGTAGCAATGATTTCTGCTTCCTCCTTTCAACACGAGCAGGAGGTCTTGGTATTAACCTTGCCACAGCAGACACTGTTATAATTTTTGATTCGGACTGGAATCCCCAAAACGACCTACAGGTACTTAAGGATGTATACTTTCATTATCATATCAACAAAGGGTTTTGGTGTACTTACTATTACTGCTTATGTTTTAGGCAATGAGTAGAGCTCATAGAATTGGGCAACAAGAAGTTGTAAACATCTATAGATTCGTGACAAGCAAAAGTGTTGAGGAAGATATTTTGGAACGAGCTAAGAAGAAAATGGTACTATATCTACCTTTTTGAATATCCCATGACGATTTTATTCTTTTTAAATTTTTTTTTATGTAGCCTTTTAGACCATTGATAAGCTATACTTTATATGCATATATGTATGATTTTTGGCATCTATATTTTCCGTTATATGTGTATTCAAGGTAAATGCTTTTGCTTTCTGATTTTTCTTGAGGCCAATAATTTTATGATATTTTCATGTGAATGTTCTTTGTAGGTTCTCGACCATTTGGTGATTCAAAAATTAAATGCAGAGGGTAGACTGGAGAAGAAAGAAGCCAAAAAAGGAAGTTATTTTGACAAAGTAAGGACATTATGTTAAAACTGTTTAGATGTCATTTATTATCACACTTTCTTCTGTCAGGATAAAATGAGACCTTTCTAAATGATAAAAGAAAGGAATTACCAGATAATATCATGTTCTATTTGTAGGTTGCATTGAATGTATTGAACTTTATTACTATACTGCCTAGGTGTTTTTTGCCTTTCCTTTTTTTTTTTTTTTTTTTTTTTTTTTTTTTTTTTTTTTTTTTTTTTTTTTTTTTTTTTTTNTTTAAAAAAATATACTGTACAACTATTGTATCAAACATTTGCTTCTCATGTGACAGAATGAGCTGTCAGCAATCCTAAGATTTGGAGCGGAGGAGCTTTTTAAGGAGGAGAGAAATGATGAAGAAAGCAAGAAACGACTCTTAAGTTTGGATATAGATGAGATACTTGAAAGAGCAGAGAAGGTTGAGGAGAAGGAAGATGAGGAAGAACAAGCGCATGAGTTGTTGAGTGCCTTTAAGGCAAGATCCTTGGACAATATCTTGAAATTTTGTTGTTTTGTTTCTCTTCTCGCTTTTATTTATTGCAGCAATTGTTTTATTTCAGGTTAGGGATAAGGTAGATTTGAGTTGGAATGGGGCATTGCTAAATTGTTTCTCTTTTTAATTTGCTCTTATGCAGGTTGCTAATTTCACTAATGGTGAGGATGATGGAAGTTTTTGGAGTCGTTGGATAAAACCTGAAGCAGTAGCCCAAGCTGAAGTACGATCCCATCTTGTTTATGTTGATGTATTCTTAGAAAAATTTGTGAATGCTGTTTCCAACGGACTATTGCTTTTTGAGTTTCTAACTTCTACATGCCTATGTAATTTTTATTTTACTTCAAGGTTTGCTAGCTGTTTAAAATGTTTCTTTTATCTTGATAATTGCTTTTTACATTTCTAGGATGCCCTTGTTCCTCGTGCTGCAAGGAATATTAAAAGTTATGCAGAGGCTAATCAATCTGGAAGAGCAGAGGCTAATCAATCTGGAAGAAGTAGTAAAAGGAAAAAGAAAGAACCTGAACCTCCAGAGAGAATTCAGAAACGCCGGAAAGCGGAGTATTCAGTTCCTGCAGTACCTATGATTGAGGGAGCATCTGCTCAAGTGAGAAGTTGGTCATATGGGAATTTGTCCAAAAGAGATGCACTGCGTTTTTCTCGTGCAGTAAGATTCTATTACCCTTGGCATTTCCCATTGTTATGACACCCTATTAACTAAATCTTTGAACATATTTATTACTGATGTCCAATGTTCTCGTTGATTCTAATACTTTTCTGCAAGCCCTTTTATTTTTCTTGACTGTATTAGGATGATGTCTTATTATTATTATTTGTTAATTTTAATTAATTTATTTATTTTTACATTCTTTGAGATATCAATGGGTTGTTTTCATTTTAGTTCATTTGGAAATTATTATTAGAAAATAATTAATAATTGTATTGGGTTTGTTATTGGGTTGTGAAATTTATAGGTTATTTGTAATTGAAATATATATCTAAGTTTCTCTCTTATATGATCTGTCAAAAAGGAAGTAGTAGCGAATTGAAAGTTAAAAGCTTTCTTGAAAGTAATTTTATGATTCATATGTTGAGCAAGAGATGGTTTTTGGGTGCTTTTTATTTTTGTTATTTGTTTGGCAATGTATGTATGATTGTGCTTTGGCCTTCCCCATTAAAATCATCAGGCTATGAAGTTTGGAAACGAGAGCCAAATCGACTTAATAGCTGCTGAGGTTGGTGGTGCAGTCGGAGCAGCTACTTCCGAAGCACAAATTGAACTCTTCAATGCCTTAATTGATGGCTGTAGAGAAACAGTGGACCTTGGAAGTATGGATCCAAAGGTTGGTCTAACATTAGATTGTTCTCAAAGCATGTGTTGAATTAGTTATTTGTATCCTCATTATATGCAGAGATGTTTATTGCATGTAATATTGCATCCAGGGCCCTTTGTTGGATTTCTTTGGTGTCCCAGTAAAGGCAAATGATCTACTAAATCGTGTACAAGAATTACAACTCTTAGCAAAACGCATTAGTCGATATGAAGATCCCATTGGACAATTCCGTGTTTTAACATATCTCAAACCTGCCAACTGGTCTAAAGGTTGTGGATGGAATCAAAGTACGTGCTGTCCTCTGTGTAGTTTGTATTTATGCATTCTGAGGAGGGGTTGATTGCTGCTTTTGCTGATTTTAGTTAACTTGTTGACAGTTGATGATGCAAGATTGCTTCTTGGAATATATTACCATGGGTTTGGCAGTTGGGAAAAGATAAGATTAGATGAAAGGCTTGGCCTCACGAAGAAGATTGCTCCGGTAGAACTTCAACACCATGAAACTTTCTTGCCACGAGCTCCAAATTTGAGAGACCGTGCTAATGCCCTTCTGGAACAAGTATGCAGTCACTTGAAATAAAATTTTTCATCATGTTTTTTTTTTTAAATATATTTTATCTGTCTACTTTCTACATTTGCACACAGGGATCTTTTTTTACCTGCCCTCATCTCTCTTTCTCTCTCAATACACTTGTATGCTTGTTTTTTTAGACTATTATTATATGCATGCATGCTTTTGTGTTTTTGTTTTTTCAATCTTATGGTTTTTTTTTTCAAGAACTGTTTAAGTTTTACTCCTAAAAAGATTATGTCACATTCTGTCTTGACTATCCTTAGCCTAGCTGTGTCTGTTTTTCAGTCCCGATCTTCTAGTTTTTCTGGGGAAAGACTTCTATCTAGACTAGCAATATCATGTCTGCAGCTCTGGAGTGATTATGGTTTAGACATACATTATCCATTTGTCTGCAGCATGTCTATGTTCAGAATAAATGATGAGCAAATTATTTGGATAGATAAAAATTTATAAGAATATTAGTTTATATATGTGAGTTTACAGTGAATTGATAGGATGTGTCCAGTAAGCAAAGATACTAAAATGGGTAATTTTGGTCAAGAACATTTAAAGTAGCTCCTTATAATTAAATTCCTGGTAACTTTCTTTGTTGCATGTGTCTTCTGAGATATTTTTTTCCTTCTATCTGGTTTGTGATCTGTAGTGCTCTCCTGAACAGAAGATGCTGACTGCTTTAACATTTTTTTGAGTCACTGATTGGTGATTATACTTCGTAGCATATCAAATTTTTATTACTTGTCACATGTCATGTGCTTTATTTGTTTTTTTTTTTCCCCTTATTGGCAATGTACAGCATGGGCTAATGTCTTGGCTAAATTATATCTAGGAACTTGCTGTTCTTGGGGGCAAAAGCCTCAATAGCAAAGTTGGACGTAAGCCTTCCAAGAAGGAGAGAGAACAGCTTATGAACATGTCATTGTCTCGTGGGCAGGAGAAGAAGGGAAAACTAGGTTCTCCTAAAGTTAATGCCCGCATGAGAAAGGATAGACCTCAGAAACCCCAAAGAGTTGAACCTATAGTGAAAGAAGAGGGTGAAATGTCTNACTTGCTGTTCTTGGGGGCAAAAGCCTCAATAGCAAAGTCGGACGTAAGCCTTCCAAGAAGGAGAGAGAACAGCTTATGAACATGTCATTGTCTCGTGGGCAGGAGAAGAAGGGAAAACTAGGTTCTCCTAAAGTTAATGCCCGCATGAGAAAGGATAGACCTCAGAAACCCCAAAGAGTTGAACCTATAGTGAAAGAAGAGGGTGAAATGTCTGACAATGAGGAAGTATATGAGCAGTTCAAGGAGGTAAAATGGATGGAATGGTGCCAAGATGTGATGCTTGAAGAAATGAAAACATTGAAACGTCTTCATAGGTTGCAAACAACCAGCGCTAATCTTCCAAAGGAAAAGGTACACCTTTAATGGGGACTTTCAATTCTTTTATTATGTTTTATTTCAATTGTATTACACTACTTACTCATTTTCCTTTACTTTGCTAGGTGCTTTCAAAAATCCGCAACTATTTACAGCTTCTTGGGCGGAGGATAGATCAAATCGTGTTAGCACATGATGAAGAGCCCTATAAGCAAGATAGTAAGTGCTTTTGTGCATTCTAAATCTTATTGTTCTTTGTGAGTTTCCTCTTTTTTCTCTGAAAAGTCTCTTCTTTCTGCTTGTCAAAATCTTTTTAGAGAATTATTGATTACATGATTTAATTTATCTTGTTGATTTATAGGGATGACTACGCGATTGTGGAACTATGTGTCTACTTTCTCCCATCTTTCAGGGGAGAGGCTTCGTCAAATTTATTCCAAACTAAAACAAGAGCAAGAAGATGAGGCGGGGGTTGGCCCCTCTCATGTCAATGGGTCAGTATCTGGTCCATTTGGCAGAAATGGTAACCCTAATAATTTCCCTCGCCATATGGAGGGGCAAAGAGGATACAAAAATGTGACTACCAACCAAATGCCAGAATCAGTTAATCATACAGGAAAATCTGAGGCATGGAAACGAAGAAGAAGAGCTGAAAGTGATAGTAATTTCCAAGGTCCCCCTCTACCTCAAAGAACCATGAGTAATGGAGTCCGAATATCTGATCCTAACTCACTGGGGATTCTTGGGGCTGGACCATCTGACAGACGTTTTGTTAGTGAGAAACCTTACAGGATGCGACCTAGTGGGTTTCCTACGAGACAAGGTTTCTCTTCAGATATCAAGTAGTCACTTGTGTGGGATGAGAACGGCTGATTCAAGAGTTTTGGCAGCTGGCTTTCGCTCAATGGATTAACCTGGCTTCAGCCATTGTATATTCTCTGGAATTTTTTCTTCCACCCATGGGAATAAGATCTTGCAGATCCCCTTTTGGCGTACTGTGGTTGATTTGAGAAATATCCCTACACATGGGATTTGCATCCTTGATCAAGGTAGCTGAAGCCAATGATAATCTGGTACGTGCAAGATGAAAGGAGTCTTGCTCAATTTTCCCCCCTTTTTCCTTTTGATTTCTAGCCTCCATTGAAGATGAGCCCAGAAAAGTGTTTACGTATATAGTGAAAATCTTGAGAACAGAAAGGATTTACTTCTCATTTTACATAGACATACAGGAAAGTGTACATTGTCAGTTTTGCAGTTTTATTGGACTTATTTGTTCACTCTATGCAGAGTAATTATGTTAGCTAATGCACACAAAAATGTATTTGTTTTAGTTAGTAAATGTAGCCTATAGTCTACAAGATTTTGTTCAACTGTTTGAAGCTATTTTCATTAGTGAATGAAAATGAATTCTCGGCTTCTTGCCCGAAGTTTCTGTTTCTTGCATGTAAATTACATTAAGTTCGATGCATTTTTAGTAATAGAGGATCCTTAAGATTTTTGGATTTCTCATGTATTATAATTATCTTCAAATTGTTCTCAAGTTGTGTTTTACCTTCTCAATTCCGTTTCTCTATAGTAAGGTTGAGGCTTTTAATTCCTCTGTTTATTCATACACCCGAAATCATTATTTAAATCTTTTTTCCAGGGATCACCAAGTGATATGCAATGTTCTTGATGGGTAAGTATTGAAGACCATCTGATTTAGTTTCTAGTGCTGGGTTTAATAATATTACTATATGATACGGTAAATAGTTGGAAATTCCAAACAAAAATCACTTGTAAACCTGTGATCAGATTGCTATAAAAACAGGAAATTGAACTTGTATCTTTAATATACCACTACTAAGAAGCATATATCCTCCAAAGATATTAAAAGGATACCTAGATATCTCACTCATCTACAAACATTTGCATGCTAAATAATCTCCAAGGATATATTGTTGGAGTTCCAATTTGTGATGGAGGAGAAAGCGAAGGTGTTAGGGAAAAGCAGAAAATGAAACCAAGGATGAATAGAAACAAAAGATGTTATGAGAAACAATCCTTTCCTCATAGCCATTGCTTTCAGTCATTGGTGGAACAAACCCAAGCTGCCTAAAACTGCCAAAACATAGAGAAAGGGAATCCACATAAGCACAAAAGATATCGCCGTGTGGCCTCATTTCCCACAAGTGAAGTGTGGTTGACGTGCTATTATCTCTTTATCTTCCACATAGCTTTCTCAGCCTCAAACTTCAAGTTCCAAAATTGTAAGGCTTATTTCCAAGCATAATAACTTTAATGCCCAATTAAAGATTTTAAAAGAAGTTTATACCAATCCTTCTAAATTTAACAATTTCTGAAGTTCTGAATAATTAAATACAACCCTCTATTTTATATACTGAATCTACGTTCCAATAATTTCTCACCTAACTTTTTTTTTTTTTTTCCAATTTAATTTTATACACAGGTAACTTGCAAACAGTTTCAAGATTACAATTGTCTATATATCATTGCTCTTTTTAATTTTCATTAGTTAGTAATTATTGAAGGTTTTAATGATAATAAATTAGATGAAACTTGGACAATGGATAAATTTTGAAGAGAGGCTCAAAGCAGACTCGAGAGAGAGTTGCTCAATTCATCACCCATTCTTAGCCGCAAGGTAGCAACTCCTGCCCCCTTATCTGCCACGTCTGACAGGAGTGGGCCCCACATCAGCATTTGCTTGGTTCTCCCGCGCTCTTAATTAGAAAAAAAAATGAATTTGTCTTTGGCGTTTCTTTTATATAAGCTCGGTTCAGAGTAAGGGCAGAACGCACGGCTCTTCCCTCTACCAAATTCCACCATATCCACTGAAGCTTCTCTCTACCAGCCCAGGTACACCCACTTACTCTCTTCTGATATGCTTCAAATATTAGTTTCTGTCCCTCATTAGTAGTCTATATCTCTTTTCTAAGTGTGTCCCTTAAATTGAATTTTGTCAACAATTCTCTGTTTTGTCTCTGAAATCTCATGCTCTCTATATCTCATCATTTTTCCAATGGAAAATATTGGCAAGTAGCAAAATCAAGTCCAGCATGTTATTCATATTAGACTATCTATAGTTTTGTTACTGCTGTCGAGTTTACAATCCAAAACAGCTTTTTTCTTTTGTTCTGGCTACCAAAATATTGTGTTTTGTATTCTTGATGCAAAATTGAGAAAAGGGTTTACAAGTTTTTAACTAAGGTTCTGAATTCTAACTGTGGTTGTTGGTTCCAGAAGTCACATAATTTTTCTTATGGAGGAACAATGCTCTACTGATAGATTTTAGTCTTTTTCAATAATTTCCCCCTTGTGATCATGTTACAAAACCAGTGATTCGTCCCATCAGAAACAGAAATTGTTATTATTAACCTTTTTTCTGTTATTTGCCTCCTAAAATTTCTTAATTAGATTTATAGAACTTAAATGGGTTTTTGTAATTTTAATGCTTTTGCGAGAATTTGTTGTATGAACTAGAGATTGCACTAGAAAAATAAAAATATGACATCTATTAAATAGATGTGTGGGGTGGGACCCACGAAACATTGGCAATTACCATACACAAGTAGTTACATGTGTGTGGTGGGGCCACATATAATTGACTTGGCACATACTAATTGGCATAGTGTAAAGCCATGTATTGTATTTAGGGATGGCAAAATGTCTCTCGTTCAGCTGGGGATGGGGAGAGATTTCTCCCTGGTTGAGATTTGGGGNAATTTCCACCTTGTGATCATGTTACAAAACCAGTGATTCGTCCCATCAGAAACAGAAATTTTTATTATTAACCTTTTTTCTGTTATTTGCCTCCTAAAATTTCTTAATTAGATTTATAGAACTTAAATGGGTTTTTGTAATTTTAATGCTTTTGCGAGAATTTGTTGTATGAACTAGAGATTGCACTAGAAAAATAAAAATATGACATCTATTAAATAGATGTGTGGGGTGGGACCCACGAAACATTGGCAATTACCATACACAAGTAGTTACATGTGTGTGGTGGGGCCACATATAATTGACTTGGCACATACTAATTGGCATAGTGTAAAGCCATGTATTGTATTTAGGGATGGCAAAATGTCTCTCGTTCAGCTGGGGATGGGGAGAGATTTCTCCCTGGTTGAGATTTGGGGATGAGGATCACATTTTCCGCCCCATGGGTTTTCCAAAGTATTAAAATATTTTTTTATGGCAGTTATATAAGGTATAATATATAAGGGTAGATTAATAGTTTCATATATATATAAAAATGTAAAAAATTCTGGTTCTTTGGGGATCGGGATGGGGAGAGATTTCTCCCTGCCACGAGGGCAGGAACAGGGAAAGTTCTCTGTTGGGGTGGGGGAGCAAAGGAGCACTCTCGGCCTCGTCCCGTTGCCATCCCTAATTATATCTAATTCATATAAAAATTTCTATAGTTGTGTTTCAGTTATAAATTTCCTTATAGAATGAGTAATGAAAAAGAATTTAGTAAAGCATACATAACATTTATGTCAAACAATTCTAAGGTAGTTAAGATTGACCCTTGTAATGGATGTCACATAGGTGTTTGATTGCTGGGAAAAGGCAAGAGCCTGCTTGAATTCAAAGAGGTTGAGAATTTAAGCAGGGAAAGATGGATTATTTCAATGCACCAGGAAGGAACCATCTCTTTGTTCCAGGGCCTGTCAATATCCCTGACCAAGTTATCCGGGCCATGAGCCGAAACAATGAGGACTACCGTTCTCCAGCAATTCCAGCATTGACAAAAACTCTGCTTGAGGATGTCAAGAAGATTTTCAAGACAACTTCTGGAATTCCATTTCTTATCCCTACAACTGGTATTCTATGCTTGGAAACCCCAAATTCTTCATTGTTTTGTTTTAAGTTGCACAAGTTTATTATATTGCCATATCTTAGTCATCAAGATTCTGTTCACTTAATTATATTGATAACTCAAATGCATTCAAGTGATTCTGTTCAATGTACTAAGACTATGTTTCGAAGAATGGAAGTTTTCGAACAAAATATAATGTGATAGAAGAATGCCTAGATGATATTCTAGAGTACTAGTTGCAAATTTTTTTTTTTAATTATTTTTTTCTATCTTACTTGTTGCGTCTTTTCTGTCTTTTTGAAGTTAGAATCGTTGAGGCAAAAACTGGGACTAATGACTTAGTTATTTGTTGTTCTTTTCTTATGAAGTAATGATTTTATTTTTTGGTTCAGGTACTGGTGCATGGGAGAGTGCACTAACAAACACATTGTCTCCTGGGGATCGAACTGTATCTTTCCTGATTGGCCAATTCAGTTTGCTCTGGATTGATCAGCAGCAACGCCTCAACTTCAACGTTGATGTTGTAGAAAGTGATTGGGGCCAGGGTGCCAACCTTGACATTTTGGCATCAAAGCTTGCTGAAGATAGGTCTCACACTATAAAGGCAATTTGCATTGTTCACAATGAGACAGCAACTGGGGTCACTAATAACTTGGCCACAGTGAGAAAACTTCTTGGTAAGCATCCCATCTAATGCTCTAAAATGATAACTTTTAGTCATGGAGCCTACACATTTGAACCCTTGTTCTCTATAAACTGCCTCAACCGCGAAGTCTAATTGGCTTTGTATTCTGTTTTCACAACTTTTCTCAGTATCATGGCTGAATAACAACCTTCAATAATTCTTCTTTTTTGGATCAATAGCTTTATCTGTTCTTCCTTTCACTTTTTTGGTGGAGGGTCTTCATGGAATCAAACTTTTTTCTGCTTTCTGAATCAATTTTTCATCTATCAGCTGTAAAACTACTATGTAATATAATTTTGTTCTCTAGTCTTTGATACTGATGCATACATTCATATCTTCCTGTTAAGTAAGGCATAGTTTGGATGTTGATGTCTTAATTATGTTTACATGCTATTTGAACAAAGGTTCTAGCATAATTTTCATTGAATAATGCTGATTTATCAGCGAAGGATCCTTTGGAAACTAGTATTGCTAGGGGGATAGCAGAAGCATGGGTGATACTGATATAGCATCATTGAGGTTAATGCACTTTACCTTCCAATTTAGCTGTGTATTTTTATTAAGTGACACGTGCTATTACTTAGATGATGAGCTACTTGAATGGCTCCTACCATCTTAGTATTCATCTTAAACTCAAGCTGAATATTTACATACAATATCATTATTAGAATCAGATATGTTATCTTTGACTTTATGAATATTTAGATGCTGGAATAGAAACTGACACAGATTTCACTATTCTTTGATGCACTTATTTTTTCTTTATACCTTTTTTAGGTCTGTAATTTATCTATTCATTTGCAATTGCTAGTTTTACCAGTTTTTGGCCTTCCTCTGTCATCTCCATTCTCTGTATTTTTCTTTTTCATTGTTACCATAAAATGGTTCTCACTTTTTGTTTTGAACTATCAGATGAATACCAGCATCCTGCCCTTTTTCTTGTTGATGGAGTTTCTTCCATCTGCGCGCTTGATTTCCGAATGGATGAATGGGGAATAGATGTGGCCCTAACTGGTTCTCAGAAAGCTCTTTCCCTTCCCACTGGAATGGGTATTGTATGTGCAAGCCCCAAAGCCCTTGAGGCTTCAAAAACTGCTAGATCACTTAGAGTTTTCTTTGACTGGAGGGACTACTTGAAGTTCTACAACTTGGGAACCTATTGGCCATACACTCCTTCAATTCAGTTGCTGTATGGTCTCAGAGCAGCTCTTGATCTCATATTTGAGGAAGGACTTGACAATGTGATTGCGAGGCACAGCCGGTTAGGCAAAGCAACCAGGTGAGGCAAATGTTTCTTGTTAAGATCATCATTATGGACTTGAACAAGTAAAAAGATAAAAAGAGACTTAATATGATAGGTTTTGAAAGGTTCTCAATATGTTGTTATATTTTAAGAACGTGAATCTGATAGGTTCTCACTATGTTAAATACAGGCTTGCAGTAGAGGCATGGGGTTTGAAGAATTGCACCCAAAAGGAGGAGTGGTTCAGTGACACTGTGACTGCTGTTGTTGTTCCTCCTTACATTGATAGTTCAGAAATAGTTAGAAGGGCATGGAAGAGATACAATATGAGCTTAGGTCTGGGACTCAACAAAGTTGCTGGGAAGGTTTTCAGAATAGGTCATCTGGGGTACTTGAATGAGGTAATGTTAATTCTCCAACCTTCTTCAGCATATTGCAGGATATTACTACATAAACATACTTTTTGGGTTACCTTGTATAATATGTGTTTCATATAGATAGCCATGATAGCCTTCCTGAAACAAAAACTTGAGTAAATTGGTGACAACTTTGACCACCAATTCAACAATGCAGGTTATTAATTATCTATTGCAGCTGCCCATACCATACTGTTAAATTATTTTTTCCAAATTTTGCAATAGAATATAAGCTTTGACTCCAAAAGTTTGATCAAACAAATTTAATATATACCAGCCCTTTTCCTCCTTTGCCTCTTCTGATCTTACCTTTTTTGTTCCACACCAAGAATTTGTGATAAGAACTAAGCATATATCATCATAATTTAGGGGAATTTATTGATTAAAAGAAGCCAGAAGTGCATGAACATTCAAGTTCTTGTCTGCAGCTAAACATGTTGGAGAAAAACATAAGATTAATTTCTCATATTAGAAATTGTTCCACCTCCTTCCTCTTATCTTTTCTATTAGCTTTCAACCAATTCCTGGTTGTCAAAAGGTGATTGAATAAAATATCATTTTGTTAGGTGTTAGAAAAGGAAGAATGAGTCATATATTAACTTCTTAAATTTGACCTATCCTGGTTTTGATGTACTCCTCCTGCTTCTATATATCTTTCAAGTTTCAAGAGTATGATAATAGCAGCATAGGTTCAGTTCTTTCTATAGTGGTACATAATGTTTAATCTACCATGTAATAACAGGCTATAATATCAAATTATAGTTATTTACTACTGAGGTGACACTCTTAATGTTGTTATTTCTTTAAATGTTTCCCAGGTGCAACTCTTGGGTTGTCTTGCTGGTGTGGAAATGATACTCAAAGATGTGGGTTACCCTGTAAAGCTTGGAAGTGGAGTTGGTGCTGCTAGTGCATACTTGCAGAACAATATCCCTCTGATCCCTTCCAGGATTTGAGTCAATAGCAATTCCTGTAATTATTTTTCTTCCACTGTTCTTTTAGTGTTTTCTGTAAAATATACATGTTGCACTCTTTTGAGGCTGAACATATTCTCTACTTATTTAATGCATTGCTTCTTTCATTGTCCTGTATACCAAAAGTTAGTGCAAGTGTGATGACCTTTTTGGTTCTTGTGTATGTACATCAAATTCATTATCAAGTTTTTAGTAAACAAATACGAATTGTTATAACGTGCCTTCCAAGTTTTCTAAGGCGACACAATAGTAATTGAGTACTTATACTTTATGAAAGGGATACTTCAATAGTTAAACACTTGGTACTTCATGAAAGAGGTATCGGGTTCAAATCCTACAAGGTGAAGCTGGGGTGAGAGTTTAGGAAGGGATAAGTTACCCTTAATTATGTAGTCTCCATTCTCCAATGAAAAAAAAAACAAACAAATAAATAAATAAAAGGAAAAAAAAAAAAACTTAATGATGACCTGCTTCATGTGGTGGGCTTCTCATGAGTACTTAGTCGGAACAACCACCGCCTCCGACTCTCCCCTTCCCTCTCGTCACTGCTCAGAAGGAGGTGATCAATTGAGAGAGAGAGAGGGTTTTAGAGAGAGAAAATATGAGTTCGAAAGCAATGAGACTCAGTTTTCTGCATCCAAATATTTTATAATTTATATTGATATAATATAGTAGATGGTTCAGTTAAAACTTAGGAACCGCTATGGAGAAAACTGAGCGATCCTGAAAAGCGTGCAAAAAGCCTTGACAAGGTGACAAGAATCACGTTCTAAAGCACCTTACCAGTAGAACAACTTCATCATTATAAATATATATGCATGAAAATAAAACATAAAGAGCATTGAATAGTTTAAGGAAACAATCTAGATGCTCCAATGCTCCAATTTGTCCGACCGCTTGGACTATGACATTAAGAAAAACTAAAATTTATGTCACTAAATTTGTTAGCGATTGAAATAGAGAGAAAAAAAAAAGGTGTATCATAAAATGGCATCTCTAAATATCATAGAAGGAATATTTTTCGGTTGCTACATTAAAAATTTTTCCTCTAAAATGTTCCATGTCAAAATATTGGCCTTAATTTTTTGAAAAGTGTAATGGATCATCCTAAAGGCCCAAAAAGAGGACAAAAAGCCCAATATACCAGGGCCCCATTTCATAATAAAAGATAATGGGCGACCCAGTAGCCCATCACGTGACCTGGTAGCCCATTGTGCGACCCGCCAGCTCGCCCCGGGCAAACAGCTAGAAGACCCAAATTTCTCCTATAAATAGCCCATGCTATCAAAGGTATGGGGATCGGAAAACCTGCTTAAATTACACTATCAGGTTGGAACGAACTAACTTAATCTTCGGAGCCCAGAAATAAGAGTCCGGCCCCCTTTTCCTTATTTCAGGAGATCTCGGTTCTCACCGACTCTACAACACACCCACACGAAGATATACTCACCTCAGAATCCAACAAGCTCGGGCTTGCCGACCTCAACATATCATCATCTCGGAACTTATCTACCTCGGAGGTCTCCACCTCCATCAAAGACCCTTTGAAGTTCCGCGTGACGTACCCCGACCTTCGACTTAGGCATCGTCAAAAAGTTTATAGTCATCTTTAGTGATAGAATAAATTGTCTTCTTTTAGCTGCAAAAGATTCTGTGCTAAAACTTAAAAAGTTTATATAAGTCAATTGCTGCCTACGTTTGCTTTGTAAGGATATAAATTAAGGCCAAGTCTATAATACTAATGACACAAAATGGGCACTGGTGCAAAGACTACTAAATCACCATTCAATCATCCACTTGGCTTAATAAATGGCTGTGATCGGCAACTTGGGCACCTGGTCTTTCTAATAATAACATAGTACCTTAATATTTTTGTTAAATTATAGTTTGACCCCATTTTTAATTTCATACTTTATGAGTTTTGTAACTTTAAATTATTTGTTTAATAAGATGGAATTATTTTCTTATCAGCTTTATTTTTATTTGATTTTTGGGATTTTTTTCTCATTTCTTTTGTCTTCACTTTATATTTAACAAATTAATTTATTTCTTTAGTTCTTAGTGATAGTTCTTGCAATTGGGACAACTACATGGTCATAGATGGGACCGAAGAGAACAATAGCCAAAGTGTTAAGTGTCTGAAGAGAAGCAACAAGTATATCAAAGCCTGGAAAAATGGTTCTTTCCAACGTAATCCCTTGCTTGGTAAAGAATCTAGGACATTGAGCAAAGACAATACCAAAGATCAAGCATGTAGCCCAAATAGGAGCAAGCCTAAGTACTGCCTTTGCTTCTTCCACGTCACTAAGACTACAAGTCTCGTCTTCTTTAGAACCCTTAGGTGCAAACAATGTCTTTTTGAGGAAGCTACCAGGTCACCTCAAACACATTTCATCAAATATTTTGTGGGTACACCTCAAACACAATTTCTCAAGGGTACTCTAAGTGGGTAATACCTCCATTTGGCTACCAAGGCATGTATTCATACAATGAAAGCTACTTTAGACACTACATCAAACAATTTCGAAGCACCATATATGCTAAATATCATTCAAGCATTTCAACAAACACTTGGTGAGCATTCCACAAAACACACATTTTCTAAGCTAAACCAAGTATATCATATCTCCAAATGGCCAACTCTCAGTCAATAGCACTTAAACATTAGATAAGGGTGAGAGAATTATCTTGAAACTGTAAGAATTTAAAGACCCTTTTGTCAACCGAGTTGACTCGGTGTGTGCAGGAATGATAATGGGTGGTCAATGTGAAGCAAAAATGTGGAGTGTGCTAGTATAGGGGGGCAAAATGGGAAGGGGAGGTGAAGAAATGGTGAAAGTGAGTGATTAAAGGAGAAAATCTGGAGGTGTATGTGTGTATGGGTTGGTGTGTGTGTGAAGTGAAGAGAAGAAAATGAAGAAGAAGAAGGGGGCGTGAAAATGATGGAGGAGAAGAGAAAAACATGTGTTTTTAGTTAGTGGAGAACACAAGTAAATATATAAATTTTTCTGGGCCAAAATACAATTAACCATTTATAGGTAATATTCAATCATGATATTTGGACCATATATGTGGCTTAATCTCAGCCACTTATTGGCCTTTGCACCGGTGCCCATTTTATGCCATGAGTATTGTAGACTTGGCCATAAATTAAAAGCAAAAGATGATCCGTTCTCCTTTTTGAATCATTGTCTCGTTCAGTTTTAACTCCAAAGGTGTGGTTGGTGGTAAGAACTAGATCACATAATGTGGGAGTGGGTGTGTCAAAGTATTAATTTATAAAAATTTGTTAGTATAGATGTGGTTTTAGTGCGTCTAATTAAATATATATATATANTCATTTCTTTTGTCTTCACTTTATATTTAACAAATTAATTTATTTCTTTAGTTCTTAGTGATAGTTCTTGCAATTGGTACAACTACATGGTCATAGATGGGACCGAAGAGAACAATAGCCAAAGTGTTAAGTGTCTGAAGAGAAGCAGCAAGTATATCAAAGCCTGGAAAAATGGTTCTTTCCAATGTAATCCCTTGCTTGGTAAAGAATCTAGGACATTGAGCAAAGACAATACCAAAGTTCAAGCATGTAGCCCAAATAGGAGCAAGCCTAAGTACTGCCTTTGCTTCTTCCACGTCACTAAGACTACAAGTCTCGTCTTCTTTAGAACCCTTAGGTGCAAACAATGTCTTTTTGAGGAAGCTACCAGGTCACCTCAAACACATTTCATCAAATATTTTGTGGGTACACCTCAAACACAATTTCTCAAGGGTACTCTAAGTGGGTAATACCTCCATTTGGCTACCAAGGCATGTATTCATACAATGAAAGCTACTTTAGACACTACATCAAACAATTTCGAAGCACCATATATGCTAAATATCATTCAAGCATTTCAACAAACACTTGGTGAGCATTCCACAAAACACACATTTTCTAAGCTAAACCAAGTATATCATATCTCCAAATGGCCAACTCTCAGTCAATAGCACTTAAACATTAGATAAGGGTGAGAGAATTATCTTAAAACTGTAAGAATTTAAAGACCCTTTTGCAACCGAGTTGACTCGGTGTGTGCAGGAATGATAATGGGTGGTCAATGTGAAGCAAAAATATGGAGTGTGCTAGTATAGAGGGGGCAAAATGGGGAGGGGAGGTGAAGAAATGGTGAAAGTGAGTGATTAAAGGAGAAAATCTGGAGGTGTATGTGTGTATGGATTGGTGTGTGTGTGAAGTGAAGAGAAGAAAATGAAGAAGAAGAAGAAGGGGGCGTGAGAATGATGGAGGAGAAGAGAAAAAACATGTGTTTTTGGTTAGTGGAGAACACAAGTAAATATATAAATTTTTCAGGGCCAAAATACAATTAACCATTTATAGGTAATATTCAATCATGATATTTGGACCATATATGTAGCTTAATCTCAGCCACTTATTGGCCTTTGCACCGGTGCCCATTTTAAGCTATGGGTATTGTAGACTTGGCCATAAATTAAAAGCAAAAGATGATCCGTTCTCCTTTTCGAATCATTGTCTCGTTCAGTTTTAATCCAAAGGTGTGGTTGGTGGTAAGAACTAGATCACATAATGTGGGAGTGGGTGTGTCAAAGTATTAATTTATAAAAATTTGTTAGTATAGATGTGGTTCTAGTGCGTCTAATTAAATATATATATAAAGAATAGTGTTTTAAAAACCAAACTGGAGAACGAACTATTTTAGAGGAAGAGCATTGGTTGGGCTAAACGGTTGGACTAAATGACATCATAAATATTATTTTTATATAAATATAATGTTTAATATGCTTATTGTATAACTTAAGTTATAATAAATATATTTTTATGCAAATCTGATAATAAAATTAAAGTTGACANTGACAAAATGACAAATATTTTTTTTTTCTTACTTGGAAGGAGGGTTTGAATTCTTTTATGGCCAATATTTACCTACTATGCAATCTAAATTAGAGTAAGTAAATTATAATACAAATTTATTCACAAAAAATGCATTGGTTTGTTGGTACAAGCCTTTTATCCCCTAAAGGAAAGGGGTTTGAATCCTTTGGGTGACAGTTAACCGGTGAATTCACACCGACTTTCACTGGTTTAACCGCCCTAGCGGTTTGCCCCCTAATCAAATTAAAATCCAGACTAGACACTGGTTAGACCGGTCAAACCACCCGGTTCAGTTTAGTTTTTAAAACACTAATAAAAAATGTAGATGTCCAACAAATACTAAAAGAACCATAATTAAATAATATAAACATAAAAAAACAAAGAGAAGACAAAGAACGAGGGCGAAAGAGGAAGAGACGATACAAAGAAAGAACGGAAGGAAAAAGAAATAGAGAGCTAAGCATATCTAGAAAGAGGAATTTAACTTTTGGATTTAGTGTGTGGGTAATCCTTTGTCTTTCTTTAGTTTCTTCTTCTTCCGCATCTCTCTCACTCTATCTCTTGGAATTTTCTTCTTCCGTGGCTCAGTTTCTTTATTGAATTGGGAAGAAGATGTGCTGACAAATTTGTATGTCTTAATTTGCGAACTGACGGCGGATCCACACTAAAACTGTCAATCCGCCCCTCTGTGCTCGGTTTGGCACTCTTCCGTGGCGAATCCTATGATCTAGGGTAAGAATGCAATATGTTCCTCCAAATTAGCTAATGTTTGAATTTTGGGGTCATCAATCAGGAGAATTTTGAAAAATTCTCTCGAATGCATCAGGTCGATGTAGAGGGTACGCCCTTAAAATCGCCTATAAAAAAACTTAATCTTAGAATGTGAAAGTTAGTTCAAGGATACTCTTACCATCTAAATAAAAAAACCAAACAATAAAACATTAATAGCCACTTTTATAAAACATTCAATGCACAGATATTTGATATCTATAATAATATGTATAATATTAAAAATTATTAAAGTTTCATTTCAAATGCCCAATTCATGATTTTTAGCAGCTAATATTTTTGTAATCTCAAAAGAAAGGTGTCAGTCTAAAAAGGAATAACAATAAAAGATACTGCTATCATTTTTGTTTTTCTCTCATTGTTTTGGATAAAAGAAATTGATTGTGACTTTCAGCAAGAAAACTTGCTCCTAAACGTGAAATTCTCTGGGAGGCATATGTTGCAGCAATCACAATGAATTCCTCGTGTGTTCAACTAATGTAGTTGAATCATTGTGAGTGATACATGTGAGCCTATGCCTACTCAGCAGTGGGTGATAAAAGCTGCTTAGTTGTAGGGGTGAAATTGGTTCAGTTGGATTCAGTTTCACTCCTTTTATGAACTTAACCGGTGACATCGGTTTAAAGATTTTGAAAACTGAATTTCCATTATTTAATTCCTAAAACCGAATCGCAAATTATCGGTTTTTGGCGGTTTAGGTCAGTCGGTTTCCATCGGTGCTAAAAATATTATTTATAATACCAAAAATAATTAAAAGAAAAAAATGAAAAGGAACATGGCTGGTTTTGAACCTTGTCTAAGGTGTTTTCAAAGAAACAATAGACCAACAACAAGTTACAATATTCAAATATATTAGGTATTCTTATAATAAATATAATATATATTTTTACAAACCACGAATTGAACTAAACCAAACCAATTGAGTTTTACATATTTGGAACGATATAAACTGATTCTCATTGGTTTTGGTTCAATTTGGTCTGATCGGTTTGTTTCGATTTTAATCGGTTTCTTATGCCTTTAGTTATACTAATTTTTATAAAATTTTGAATATGAGACCAATAATCCAATGAACCATAAGCGATATGTTTTACTAAGCACTCAATGCACTTGTTATTTGAGATTTCTATATTATATAATATTGAAATTTTAAATATTTGAATCTTAAATACCTTGTTCATGTTGTTTAGTATCCAATATCCATTTCATAAAACGGTTCTCACCTATCCAGGGATAAATTTAAAAGATATGTTATTTAAGGGTCTACTTAAAACTCTCAAGTGTAGATTAAATTGAATTTCCCAGTGATGAGAAAATATGAGAAAAGTAGTAGTGAGGTACAATGTATATTTTATTTTTGGTCAAAGTGGCCGGGGTACAACGCTACTCGATCAGATTGCACATTAATTTTCTTCAAATCTATGTTCACATGAAAAGACCCCCAATCTCTATCGCACACAGAAATACACGCAGTTCCACACAAACATGCATTTTCTCACTCTCTTTTTCTCTTCAAAATCCTTAAATACCTCTCCTCTCTCTGCCATTATCATCTTCCTTGTCCAACTTTATCAATTCTTCACAACAACATTCATAATTTGATCGTTTAAGTAACGATCTTCTTTTCCCTGTAATCAACAAAGTCGTGGATGCCAAGTCCTTTATTCCCTTTCTCTCTGTCTATAAAGATTTTGCCTCCATTGTTCCCAAAGCCAACATCACTTTCTTTCCTCTTCCTTACTCTTGTCAATCTACCTATGGTTATCCTGTGAATTTCTTCATGTCCCTGGCCCGTTTCCTTAGTATTCGTTTCACTCTTCCAACTTGGAATCAATATGGCCTCATTCCCCTGATTTGTTTTTGAAAAGCTTCAACCAAATCCAATCTATATTTAGAGCTTCACATCTATGGCAGTGGAGTCATAATCACACCTATCTCTCTCTCTTAGCCTCCACCAACAACACCCTCTCTAGTTCATCACTATCAAAGCCGCCGCCTACCACGACCACCGTCTTTTCGATGGGCTTGATCACAACCACCTTAAGTCCCTTTATTACCCAACCCGATGCATGCAACTCCATCTGTCACAAGTAACAAATCTCCAACTTTATTTTCATCCGTAACACCATTTCATCAGTCTCCGAAAAAATCCTCAATGCCTTAATCTCTTCTTTCTCCATCCATAGCTTTCATTCTTTGCTCGAATTTGTAACTAACGCCCTCTTGAGCGTTGAAATCTCTGAGATCGTTACTCTCATCACTTGCTGACTCCTTCACAATTGTCTCAAGGACTGAAACATAGATTGTTTTGTCGCTTTATTGCTTGAGGAAGCCTTCATGCTAGAAAGTGTGCACCAAGTGATGAGAGTAACGATTCCAAAGATTCCAGTGCTCAAGAGAGTGGTGGTTACAAACTGGAGCAAATAAGGGAAGCTCTAGATGGAGGAAGAAGAGATTCAGGGTTTCTTTGAAGACGGATGATGTGTCCTATGGATGAAAATAAAATTGGAGATTTGATACATGCCGGAGATGGAGTTGCTAGTAACGGGATGGATGATAAAAAAACTGACAGTGGTTGTGATCAAGCCCGTCCCTAGATGACGGTGGTAGACGGCAATTTTGATGCTGATGAACCGAAGAGGGTGCTGTTGAATGAGGTTGAGGGAGAGATAGTGAAGAAGAAGAAAAACAGCAATGTCTTGGAAGAAATTATGTGGATTTGATGGACAAGATAAAGTCGAAGATTAGTTAGCCTGCTTCTTTGGTCTCTCCCTGTGGGCACTGGCACTTTTGAACAATTATGTGGGCAATTGTAATCTGTTGTTAGATGTCTTAGGTTAGTTTTTTTTTTCCTTTTTATATGATATGATAAAAGAAAAAAAAAACTAATTAACCTATCATTGCATCAGGTCAAAAATCTTTTGACTTTTCATTTAGTTGATGGTATGTTTGTTGTAGTGATTGGTTTGTTTTATGATATGTCTATATTATAAGGATGGTCAATTTAATACAATATCCAAATTATTTAAATTTTTTTAATATTTATTCTGTTATGAATGGTGAATATAGGATTTTGAAAAATGCTGTGACTTTTCATCTTGATACTTCTTCATGCGTTTTATATAACATTTTTTTATTCTAATTTAAAATCTTGTACACTTTATCTTCTATCTATTTTATATGTTTAATTAGTTACTTATAACTTTTTAATATTTGCATCTCAAATGTCCCCTTCAAGTATTTTAGGAGCTGATGTTTCCCCATCTCACAGAAGGGTATTATCCTAAAAAGTTTCGGATCCTCTAAAGTGATTTATGTACTTTAATGAGTAAATGATATTTAAGTATATACAATTTGTCACAATCTTAATCGTTAGATTTTTTCATCAACAATTATTTTCCTGCACTTCATTGTCTAAAGTGCACCTCTAAAATCCAAATCCATCCTAGAAAGGTATAAAATTAAAAGTTGTTTTCCTCATTTTTGTTGAAAACTACCATTGACTGTTTTGAATAAATAAAACTGCTTTTGACATTAGGTCAAAGAGCTTGCTCACAAGGTGATATTCTTGGATAAGCATATTGCCACACCGATCACAATGAGTTCCTTTTGCCTTCAACCAATGAAGCTCACTCATTGTGAGTGATACATGTGATAAGTATTAAGTAGTCCCTAACCACTGGTGGGCCTCTCCTAAAACAATAAAAGTACTTAGTTGTACTCAATTTATTGAAATTTTAATATGAGACTGAAAATTCAATGCTCAACCATTCATAAAGTGAAAAATAATATATTTGTGTACAAAAAAGAAAAAACAAAAATAATATCTTTTATGAAGCATTCAATGCATTGGATATTTTACATTTCTATAATATACAATATTTAAAGTTTTAAAAATTTGTATCTTAAGAGTCCTTTTACGATTTTAATTAGCAACTGATCTTTTTCTCATTGAGCACAAGGGTCTCAGCCTAAAAAGATATAAAATTAAAGATGCTCTGTCCTTTTTGTTGCAAACTTCCGGGGATAATTTTTCATGAAGGAAACTACATATGAATATCTAAATCTTCCTCCTAAATGTGAGATTCTTGGTAGGCACAGTGAAATCAATCACATTGAGTTTCTCATGCATTCAACCAATGAAGCTCAGTCATTGTGATAATTAATGCTGTAAGCAATATCTACTCATTGGTGGTACCTTCTAAAGTGACAAAACTGCTTCGATGTATCCATTTTATTGAAATTGAGGTTTAAGACCAAGAATCGAATGCTTAACTATTCGTATACAAATAAAAAGCGACTTTTTTTTTTTCTTCTATAAAACATTCAATGTACTAGATATTTTAGATATCCATATAACATTGAAAATTTTAAATATTTAGCATTTCAAATATCCCCTTTACGGCTTTACATATTTTAGCAGTGGATTTTTTCCCATCTCATAAAAGGGTCAAGATAAAAAAAGCATAATCTTAAAAGAGGCTTTTGTCATTTTTATTGAACCTAGCTCATTGTTTTGGATAAAAGAAATTGCTTCTAAATCTCAATCGAAACTTGCTCCTAAAGCTGAAATTCTCTGGGCCAGGCACTTTTTAGCTAGTCAAAAAGAGTTCCTCCTATGTTCAACTGGTGTAGTCACCCATTGTGAGTGATGCATGGGAGACCCATGCCTTGTAATTGGTGGGTCAAAGCTTAAAAAGAAAAAAAAAAAAAAGAAGCTTAATTGTTCATATTTTATTAAAATTTAAATATGAAAATTTTTTGTCATAGATAGATAAAGCTAAATTTTCTAGTGAGGAATATAGATAATAGGACTCAAACTTGAGACCTCAACATTTTATTGAATATGAGATTTTTTTTACTTATAGGTAAATAACAAATGTATTTGCAATCGAGAAGATTATAATTGGGGAAGGTGATGACAATACCAATCTTATAACTGGGAGCACATTTCATTAAGTTAGAGCTATTCCTTAGAATATGAGATTGAGAATCCAATTTAGAATCATTCATATATGAATGATTAGTGATATATTTTAATAAGCACTCAATGCACTGGATATGTTAAATTTCTATAATGCATAATATAAACATTTTAAATATTTACATCTTAAAATATGCTAATATGATTTTAAGGTCAAATTAAAATTATAAAGTGTAAATTAAATCGAGCCCAAGTGGTAGATATATGAGAAAAATAGTGATGGTATGGATATGTCAGAGATTTGTTTTGATTACACACGAATTTTCTCTATGTTCACATGAAAAACACTCCCAATGCGACCCTGTTGCACACAAACATGCACTTAGTTTCCTTAGTATCCATCTCCTTTCTCCCAACTTGGAATTGCCAATATTTGCTTCTGAAGAACAAGAGGATTTATCTCGGACATCTATTGCTTGCTCAATATCTCGATGAGGCACTCCTTGCTCATTGTCTTTACTATAGGAGGGCCATGCTCTTTGTCTGCATATACAAAGTCTTCTGTCTATCAGATAATCCTATGATCTTCTATATCCATTTTATTCTATCTTGTATAATTTTTACTTGATTGTATTTAACATTAATGTTGTTCTATGATTTTTTTATTTTATGTGAATGTTATTCTATGATTAATGGTGAAGACAAGACTAACTTTTTATGCTGTGTTTGAGTGCAATGAATTATTTTCAACAACCTTACTTGAGATTGTTTGTGACTTTTGATATCGATAATTAATATTACAGCAAAATAACATATTTGTTTCTTATAAATTTTTTTAAGTTACCTCTTCCACAACTTAAAAGTCTGTATTTTTAAGAATCAACTTAATAAATAATTCTACATCTATTGTGACTATCTAAAATATGGAAAACTTAACCTTAATCTTTAATTTCTTATGAATGCTATCTGCAGCAACTTTCATTACAATGTTACGAAGCAATGTTATAATCCCATGATGCAATAGCCACAATGTTACTAAACAAAACCTTACTAACGCATAATGTATCATATTGAATCTTTGTCTCATATCATCATATCCTTTAAAGTACACTTGAGAGATCTATTGTCCCTTGAAAAGAAATGGGTTGAGATACTACACGTAATTTATTCAAAATTTTTCTCACAAAATAATAATTAGTGCTTATTTGCAATTAATTGCATTCCAATTATATCTAATTAATGACAATCAATTATACACAGACAAATAATCAACTAGCAGTAATAAGATTTTTCTAAATGGATCCAATATTTCAAATTTTATCAATGTTTATACTAAAAGTGGAAGAAAAGAAAAAAAAAAATAGTTGAAGGAGAAAGTAGACGGAAACCATTTTGATCTTCAATCAATGGAAATATTTATAAATATTTTTTTCGTGAAAGAGTCAACACATTTTCAAATTAAAAAATAAGGGGCTATATATACAGAGAGGTCTTCTACCTTAGTGCCCAATGATAGGTTTTTTTTAGTTAATACTACAGATATTCTCACTTTACTCAATTGAATGTGAGATTAATCTGGTTGGAATGATATGTTTATTGTTCGTTATGGCACATAGGGCATAATCAGACTCAAGAAGAAATTAAGAGGGTGATAAAGAACCAAACATTGTGTTTTCTTTGAAGAGTATATGACTTATTTGACAAAATCTGCCTCATTAATAACAATGTACAATAAACTTATTGTTGAGATTTGTTAAAAGGATCTCATTAGATTGAAAGTTTCAGTAAACAATGACTAACTATTTAGCTAATTCATAAAGTTCTAAAAATATCTGAATATTTATTTTCATGGTTTCATTGATATCTGCATTTATTACTTTTTTTTTATTACAAGGGAATGCAATTTGTTGAGGATTCATTGAAGAAAGGGGAGAGGAGTATATACAAGAATAGAATCTTTGATATTAACTCTCTAGTTTCTATGATCAAAGGAGGTGTCACTAGACTTACAAATCATTAGCTACTTGTCTTTTATATAATTAATTGTAATTGAGATATAGTAAGCATGTATTTTTATTGTGTAAAAATATTTGTTAGTGTTTTTAAAAAAAGAAAATGATGCGTAATCTTCTAATTAAATCCTTAATTATTTCTAAGGCCCAATAATATACTTGAACTTTTCTTTTCAAAGTGCAACATGGACCTTTTGTTTTTCTTGAGCGAGAGTTCAAGATGAACATTAGAGGATCGGATCTATGGGAAATCATATTTGTGAAATGTGACATTTTAATATACCATACCAAATAGAGTATCCAACAGTTATATATATTCATTCTTTTTCTGCTGTATGGGGACTAATTTGAAATTACCTAGAATGCATTCAGTTAATACCAACAATATTACTAAACAGAATTTTAATATAATTTATAGTGTCCTAAATTTAGTCGTTGTTTCATGTCATCATATTTTTCATGCCAAAACAAGGTATATATTTGTAAAAAAAGTGACATGGTAACATACTATATATATCAACAACATAATCCAACAATTAATCTATTTTTCTTGTTCTATTGGGACTATTTAAAATTACTTAAATTGCATGTGATTAATACCTTGGTCCTTGGGCAATGGACATCATAGTTAGAAATCCATTTAAACACTTATCAAGCTTAGAGTACATGATCTATATAGATAATAGAGGCAGGGCACATTACAGTATCAAAGTTAATAGACAACGTCACTTTTGGTTGAAGTTCTTCAATGATAGAGAGGATTTTGTAAACTACTCAAACCTCTAATCATGAACCTATATCTAGCAAGTATTAATTTGTTAGACAGATAAGAGAGAATATATTTGTGAGTAAAGTCATGTTAGTGATCATTAAAATTTTGCTTGAATAAAAAAAAATAATTGATCTAAACTGACGGAGGAGACAGTCCAACAATGAAATTTTTCTTGGAGAATGTGTTTATATTGAAAAATTAAGTAAAATATTTCTTGAGCAGGTATAATCATACATAGAACATTTATATTTTATTATGGCTACCAAATACTTATTTATATTTTTTTAAAAGAAGATAGTAATGTTACTCCAAACTATCTGGTACTCCTCCTGCTCCTTTGAGGCGCATGGGGAGAGTTGCCAAAGAGAAAACCCTCATTCACCATTTTAACATATCTTAAATATTCTTAAACTGAGAGAATATATACAGTTTCAGGTTCCTGCTTCCACTCTTTGACATCATACTCCTCGGCAGATAGATACTTTTGGTAAAACTTGAATTTAACTGAGCTCATTTAAACTTTATAGAGTGAGTTAAAACTTCAATATGACAATTCAAATAAAAAGGAAGCATGCCAATTGCAATGTGAAATGTGTATTGGATTGATTTGGTTTGAGTAGGCTGAGATTGTTCTCTGTCATCGCTATTTAAAACTTCTTATGATTTTCATGTGTTTTAATAGGATAACGATTAATAATAAAATAAGTTAATAAGTGACTAATCCGATCGACAACTAAGTTGTAAGTGACAGTTTTGACAAACTCGATAAAGATTTCTTATGAAGATGGACTATTTGATTTTCAAGTGAGGACTTTTAATAGGCAAACAATTAATGACAAAATAAGTTATGAATTACAGATCCAACAAAGGTTTCTTTTGAAGATGGGACTATTTGACTTTCTTGTGAAGACTTTTAATAGGAAAATGATTAACGACAAAATAAGTTATGAATTACGAATCCGACAAAAAGTTTCCCCCAAAAAATGTGAATATTTTGATTTAATACAATGAGTTTTAATAGGATACGACAAAGTAAATTATGAAGCATAAATTCAACAAAATTGATCATGAAAAATGACAATATTTTTCTTTTTTTTTTGGGTAGAAGAAATACTTTTTGTGATGATAATAATTTTTTCCATGTTTATTGATGAGATTATTGTAGAAGAAGCACTGTCAACATTGATAATTTTATTTTTTTTGGCTTATTTACAAAAAAAAAAATCATATAACTAGATAATTTAATTTTCAACTGAACGGTTTGTAATTGAGTAATACTAAGGTTATTCTCAATATTATAGGTTCCATGTTCAAATATAGAGTTATAACCAAAATACTAAAAAAATAAGATAGCCTATTTTTCTTTTATAAATTAATTTCCCTTAATCCATTTTCACCAAGACTTGAACATGGAATGACCTAGTAGTCATCACTAAAGCATCAATTGAAATATTGTAACTGAACTGCTCCACCATTTCCCATTAATATGTTTTATTAATGAGTAGTTCTAGGAGATATATGATACCTCCTTGATATGACTATATAAGAACTGTTAATATGAAAAATAATTAATTTTGATTGTTAAAAATAAACGGTCAAGATTAAATACTTTCACGTTAATAGTTATCATGTTGTCACTAAGAGATATTATATACCTCCTTATTATGTGAGAAAGTTCCTTTATTAATTAGGCATTTATTGTATGGCCAAAAAGAAAAACTAACCATTCAATGCATATAAATATCTTACATAAACAACACTAAAAAATCCAAATATTTGCATGTCAAATGTGCCTCATTCACCCCGGAATCTCAACCTGAAGAAGCAAAAGCTGTACTTCCTTCTTCTAATGGCAAAAAGCCAGAAAATAAAAGCTGTACTTTTTCATTAACCTTTGAAACGGATCTGACTTACAGTAAAAAATACTTATCCAGCAGGGTATATCACGTTAATTTTCTGAATTCAGACCCGTCCAAATCTGTGTTAAATTTTTGAAACAGAAATTATGCACTCCCACACCACCACTCTCCTTTTTCTCACTCAAAACCCTTTAAATCCACTCCTCTTCTCCCTGTTATTCTCATCTTATCTTCTTATCCTTCTCTCTAGCTCCCACCCAATGGATTCCTCAGAAGCTAATGCATGTTTTGATCGCTTAAACGACGACCTTTTTCTTCATATCCTCAGCAAAATCCCAGAGGCTAAGTCCCTTGCTCGCTGCCTCTGTGTCTCAAAGCGTTTCAATTCCGTAGTCTCCCAAATCAACACCATTTATCTCCACTTCTTTCCTGTTCCTCGCTCTCTCTGTTTCAGATCCCTCCTCAGTTTGCTCCATATCGAAGCTCACCCTCCCACCTTGGAATGGCCATGCCGATGCCCTCACAAGCTGCTTAAAAGCTTCACCGAAATCAAGTCTCTACATGTAGAGCTTCCCAGCTATGCCACTGACGTAACAGTTGCACCTGGGCATCGTTCTTCTAATTCTCTTCTCAAATGGAGAGCCAATTTCGGAACCGAGTTGAGGTTCTGCGTTGTCCTCTCGGCTACATCGTTTCATAGAAGGGAATCGCCGGCTACGGATGTTGCCGGTTCTTCCCGGCCATGCATGGAAGCAGTGCAAGAGAATGATCCGTTGACAACTGAGGAACTAAAATCGCAGCTTATCTTGACGCTTTTTTGCCTGACAGCTGCCTCAAGGAGGCACCAGTTGCTGAGGAAGGTGGTGCCGGAGTTTCCTCCAACCCTCAAGAGTGTTGTTGTTACGGATTCGACTAAAGAGGGGAAGCTCTGGATGGAAGAAGAACAGCTTCAATCTTTGAGGGTTTCTTCGGAGACCGATGAAATCTGGTTAGGGATGAAAATAGGGTTGAAGATTTGGCACGTACCGGAGCTTGAGTTGCCGCCATTGGGATGGATGATAAAGGGACTCACGGTCGTTGTGATCAGGCCCGTCGACCAGATGATGGTGGTGGACGGCGGCTTTGATGGCGATGAACCGCAGAGGTGTCTTTTGGAGGCAGCTGAGCGATTGGTAGTGGAGAAGGAGAGCAACTATGCCTTTCAAATGCCGTGGATTTGATATTGAATATTATTTGCTTTCTGGTTCTTCACTCTATAAGTAGGCATTTTTGAGCTCATGTAGGCATCTCCTGTTAGATCTATCGTAGTATAGTGGTGCAGTTTCACCTGTTAATTTTAATGTTGCCATGAAGGATTGGTTTATGGTATGTCTATTGTAAATGATAAGTTCGTTTTGTGGTATGCCTATGTTGTGAGGATGGTCAATATAATATAATGTACAAAGTGTTTAAAAATCATCAATCTTCGTTCTATTATGAATGGTGAATATAGGATTCTGAAAAATGTTGTGACTTCTGATTTGGTACTTTTTTAGAATAAAAATTATATATTTGTATTTTTTTTTAAAAAAAATTATGCTACTTCTTCTGTCACTTTTTAAAGGTGATAATGTTTTTGAGAAGTATCTTATAAAAAAACAAAAAATTACTTTTCAAGACTATTTTGGCTGTTTACAATATGAAATAGTATTAACCAATTAAATCACTTTTATTCAATAATAATAAAAAAATGCTTTCTTTAACCTNTAATAATAAAAAAAATGCTTTCTTTAACCTATCCTCTAGTATTCTTCACAACGGGACTAACAACACTAACATCCACCTTCTTTGTCTTCTCACGCCTCCCTCCACGAAACCCCTTCCATGGCATCATCAGTAGTCACTCTTGAGGCTCGCCTTCTCTTTTTTATGAGTTGAAAATTAAGGTGTGAAAAATAGGAATAATTCCGAGAATATATATATGGTTAGAGACAGAGAGATTCAGACAATTAAAATTCTTCCATTATTGTTCTTGTACAGTATCATATAGATGGATGCAAATACGATAATATTTTTTTGCTTTTGTGAAACATGTACAAACAAAAAATTCAATATTTGCCCAAATTTACTACCAAATATTGTCACAGTTGGCTTATATGGAGCCTTGCACCTCTGTAGAAATCTTCATTCCCGTGTCTCAATAACTAAGACCTGCCATTCCATTGAAAATTATGGAGGTTCCACGACAAACTCAATCACAGTCTCGCACAAAAAGGATGATGCTAATGCTGCGACACGTTATCATACACAATGAACTGTGGAGTCTATATGATTAATTGATGATGTGAAGACCAAAATAAGCAAGAACTGCATTGACTGTTTTCTTCTACGTTTCAAAACCATGATTTGGAGTAGTAAAACCAACACTCCATGAAGCTAGAGAATTATATTGTCCTTGCCAATGCAAAACCAACACTCCATGATCGATTTAAATAGGCAACCCAAAGAAGCTATTTTTGGATATAATCAAATTTAGATCCAATAACCAAGTAGAAAATTTTAAGTTTAACAAATAAAGACCATAACATGCTCAATTAGTTTATTGCTTGACTGAAATAAAGTAGTCTAATGAATAAAGGCCATACAAAACTCTACTAGCTAGTTTGTTACTTGACCCAAATAAAATGTCTATATCACCCTCAATTAAAAGAAGTAGTCTCATAGGGGCTGGAACTCTTTTCTATCTCCCTATGTTCTACTTGTTCCTGTTATGCTATTGGGAGCCATATATTTATAGTAAATGTTGGTCCTCCTAAACCTAATTTTAAGAGTAAAATATATTTTTCGTTCTTAAATTATAAGTCTACATACTATCACTTTATTCTCTAATATATGTTTAGTGTCATTTTAGCCTTTGAATAATTACTCCAGCCACTAAACCAGTCCTCCAATAGGCATCAGTTAATGAAAAAAAAATGAAAAATTCCATATGGCCCCTTAAGTGATGACGTGATTGTGTAATGGAGGATTGCTGGTACACTAATAGCTCACGGTTAAAACTACATCATTTTAACCTTTAAAAAAAGTTTAAAAATCCCTTAAAACCCACACCGTGTGTCTTGTAAAGGAGGAAAAGGGTGGCGACCATGTACTATTAGAATAAAAGATACTATCATATCAAAAAAGAAAAAGAAAAAAAGAAAAAAAATATACTATGGGGGGAATTGAAAATATTGTATCTAATACATCATCCCATGGATTTACTAGTTAAAACCATATGGGAAAAATGTCTTGTGAGTTGTGAGGCTGTTTGCAAGGAGTTGTATAACAGTATAAGAGAATACCTGTATTCACCTTAATTATGGTTTAGTGGCAATCAAGTTATATGACCTTTCCCCATAACAAGTGGTATAAGAAAGTGGAGAGAGAGAGGTAGAGAAATAAAGTAAGTCGAAATAATTTATGTCGTGAAATATTTTAAAAGAATATTAATTTAAATAATTATCAAGTTATATGACCTTTCCCCATAACAAGTAGTATAAGAAAGTGGAGAGAGAGAGGTAGAGAAATAAAGTAAGTCGAAATAATCTATGTCGTGAAATATTTTAAAAGAATATTAATTTAAATAATTATATATATACCTAGTAAGTATCAATGAGAATAACAAGTTTGTTCCCATAATTCAGCTTTAATTGATGAAAGTTTTTAGGTATCAGTTGGTAAGAGAAATTAAGATTATTGCATGTAATTTGAAAACCACTAGTTCATCCGTTTGAGTGGAATAAGATTCTATAAAATTAAATGATATTCTTTAAAAAATTGCTCAGCAGTACTTGCATCGCAACGAGCAAAACTAAGAAGTATTACAATATTCTTAATTTACATTATAAAACTAATGAATAAAATTGATTGATAAAACATTTAATTGAAATCCAATTTTGCTTGAAATTCAAATTTTGGACGTATTAACTGTTTTTTTGTGGCCCATCTCTTTGTGAGCATCATTACAATGAATTCCCATTGTTTATTTTTTTAATCAATGATTATTCTTTTATACTTATTCTCTAAAATGTACCTCTCATTTTATAGTATTCAAATTCAATTACAATATAATGTTACCTAATTAGTTTGTATTTAAATAAATTTAAGAACAAGCTATACAATAATATAATTTTCAAGAGTCGTACAACCTTCTAAAAGAGAGAAAACAAAGGAAGTTTGGAACCTTTAAAATAAATTGACTTTAATGATAGTTTTAATATACTAAGGAAGTATGTGATATCCCCTAATAGCAGCACTAATAATTATTGATGTGAAAATGTTTAATCTTAGCTGTTAAAACATAAACAGCTAAGATTAATGCTTCCTTTTCACCAATCATTTAACGTTGTCACGTCAAAGAAATACTCATACTTCTTTGATATGTGAGAAAAGTCGTCAATTTAATACTTGCCCTATTGATTAATTGACATGTGGGATCCAATAACAATAGAAGTCTATCAATCCCTCCATGCATAATACCAATTATATACTGTAGTGAATAATTAGCTTTAAAAGAATATTAATTTTATTAATTATATACTTATTAATGAGAAAAATAAAGTTGTTCTCACAATTAAATTTCAATTAATGAGAAATTTTAGGAATCAGTTGGTCGGAGAAATTTCAAGATTAAATTGTAACCACTAGGAATCAATTTTCCAAAATGTTGTAATTTTGTAAACTGAGTGTGACTACATTAATTACACAATTCAAAAGTATTCATTTCTCTTTAATAGTGGTTAATTAGCGAAAGCATTTTATTTTTATTTTTATATTACATTGAATGAATCACTAGATAGTGCAGAAAGCCACAAAGTGTAAGAAAATGAAATATAAAAGGGTCTTAGTATTCGCCAGAGGAAGCCAATGATTTTTGGTGTTTTAAACTTTCTGAGTTTGAGGAAGAAAACTTAGTATCAGCCATGATACATGGATGCACTTGCAGACGCATTCTCTCACTCTCTTTTTCTCGTCAAAATCCTTTTAATCTCTCACTTCTCCCTATTCCTCTCCTCACTCTTCTATTCTCATTTGCTTTGTCTTTTTCACAAGCAAGAAAAGAAGAAGAAGAAGAAGCAAGAACCTGTTTTGATCGCTTACCAGATGATCTTCTTTTCATGATCCTGAACAAAGTGCAAGACGCCAAGTCCCTCATTCGTTGCCTTCCCGTCTGCAAGCGTTTGGCTTCCCTAATCCCAAAAATGGACTTTGTTTCCCTCTTATTCACCCCTCCTCCTCCTTGGCCTGATCCAGGAACGGAGGCGGCGCGGTGGTTTTGGCCCCATAGGTGTCTGCGGAACACATTCAACGACATCAAGTCTCTGCGTTTAGTGTTACATGGCTATAACAGAGACGTCATATTGACACCCAAAGATGGTGGTCCTCCTGATTGTTACAATATGAAATGGAAAGCCATATACGACAGCGAGTTGAAGCGTTGCGTGATGCTTTGTGCGACGTCGTTTGGGAGAGGAAAATCGAAAAATCAGGGGACGCCTCCTCCTCCTCCGCCATTATTAACGGCAGAAGAACAGAACACGCGGATGTTTTGGGCGCTTCATTGCGTTCTAACTGCGTGGACGAGGAAGGAGTTTATGAAACAGACGCTTATAAATTTGAAAGCGCTAAAGAGGGTGGAGATTTTAGATACGATGAAGCAAGGGAAGCTTTGCATGGAGGAACAAGATATTTGGAAATGGAGGGATTCCAATTTCCGGGAAGATAATAACATGGAGGTTTGGACCTTGAAGATGTGGCACGCGCCGGAGCTCGAGTTGCCGGCATCGGGATACGTGATGAAGGAAGTGACACTCGTTGACATCAGGTACGTCCAAGACATGGATATCAATATCATGGACCATGGTTTTGATGGAGACGAAACAGAGAGGGTGGTGTTTGAGGAGGCACAGAGGCAGATCATGAACCTCAACTACTTTGAGTATGAGGAACTATTCCGGTAGATTTTGTGGCTGGGGATATATATATATATTTTAATACTTTAGCTGCAATTTTGAATTCGAATACAAAATTCATCGATCATCAGAACTATGTAAGTCCATGAAATAATTGTCATGTATATGCATGTGTGGACAGTATAATTTACTGAGGATCAACCAGGGGGCACATGCTAATGCAGAAAATTCAGCTAGAAATGACTTGTACAAACAACTTATCATTAGGTATTTCCATTTTGATAATGATCTGGAAACCTAGAATATTATATTTAACAGGAAACATGAAAGCTGCGAAAGTAAAGAGTTATAAGCAGTGTCCAAAAGCATATAAGGATGATATAGACAAGGAAAGTGAAGACTTAACCAAATTAATTTACACATATCATACAAACACACCACAGAAATTTGGAAGTCTCCATTATGACTCTCTTCTCTATCCCTCTTCTCTTCTCTCTCATCCAACTCCAATATTTCTAGCTCAGATCAGAACCCCAAAAGATGATATTAGCAAGATTCATTCCAAGGCAGTTCTAGACTACCTTATCTTCCTCACTTATTGTAAACTTGGATAAAACTAATATATAAAGTGAACAAGAAATCATAAGTGGGAAAGCCAAACTTCACAATCTATTAAGAAAAATAAAATGAAACTGATTTCCACTACCCAGATACGTACCACACTTGCTATCACTAGGATAGCAAGAGTTCATTAGGCTACTAGTGATATATTGCTTTCATGTGAGTAATTTGAATAGGATAACAGGTAATGGAAAAATATGATAGAGTGTCCCCTTAGAAACAAGAATGGTTATATTCTAATTATTTGTTATCTTAGAGCATAGAAATAGTATTTGTGATCAAATGGGATTAGAGTGAAATTTCAAGTTACATCATTATGTCAAAAGAAAACGTGACCCCCATTCCAATAATAATTTTTTGAAAAAAAAAAAGACGTTACACCATTGTCATAGTTATTTTGAAATTACTTACTAAACCATATGATCCAAATTACTTATTAAACCATATGCCAATTTTGTGTTGTCAACATATATAGGATGCGGATTCCAATTAAAGAAAAAAACATATATAAAAGGATGTAAATGTATTTTGATATATAGCCACAATGAATCCAAATAATCACAGAGGGAAAATCCATATTCTGAGAATCTCCAAAGAGTTAACATCACACATAAACTATAATAATTCTTAATGTATATATATTACCTTATAACACACATAAAATATAGTAATTCTTAGCGTATATATAACCTTATAACACACAAAAACTATAGTAATTCTAATTGTAGAGCTCCCGGAGGATGGCTTCAACTACTTCCTTTTTAAGCGGCTTAGTAATGCATTCGTTCAGCCCAGCTTCAATGAATGCAGCCTTTTCTTCTTCAGGGATGTCAGCTTGCGTAGTGACCCCAACAATGAAGATCTTGATGCCCATATCACGAATGTGTTCGTTGCCTATCATCGTCAAGAGTAACTCTATTAGTTAACTTAATAACACGTATACAAACAAACATATATATAAGTAGCCAATTTACAGAAACATTAAAATGTACCTGAGCACCATCCACTATGTGCATATCCTTGTCCATGAAGATAATATCAAAAGCTTCCCCAGCTTCGCACAGCTCCACATCTTCCCTCTCGTTCTTTGCCTCTTACACTTATTATTATATATAACTAAAAGAAAATCATTTCTCTGCGACTAAGACTATCTAAGTTATTGTATTCATTCTTTCCCTTTTGTTACTTTTTCTATTGCTTTTATTTCTGTATTTAACTAATTGCCCGTGTGTTGCACGGGCTTTGCACTAGTTAAAATTCTTTGTAAGCATATTCTTCTGGATCATGCTGGTGGGACTATCATCCTCTACAACCAGCAAAGAGTATCCCAGCCATTTGATTCCTTGCTCTCTTGATCAAAGCTGAGAGGAAGAACAAGATGATGATCATAAGAAGACAAGTCTATATGATAACATTGATAAATATTGAAAGCTGAAAATGATCACAGAGAAGATAATTAAACTCACTCTTAAAAAGTATTTGTTAATGCCTCTATTGTTGAGATCGATGGTGCATCATCCTTTGAAGGGAGCAATATATATAGAAGTCCAGAGGGAGAGGGCATTATTTTCTCGTGACATTTTTTGGATTGGTACATAATTAATACCTTGTGCCTTAATTAAGAGCATATTTGCCTCAAATGTCATAGTATATAAGTTCCCGATTATTTCTTTCACATTGCACATAATTGTCACGTATTCACATAAAATCAGATGAAATAACAAAGACACACCCCCCCACCCCAACAACAAAAGTTGTGCACATAGTGGCATAATAAGGTTATATACACAATATTTTGGATGCATGCATCTGAATGTCATTTTGTTGAACTCCATACCATTAGACCTAACCAAACTATTGCATTGTGGGGTGATATTAATACAAACACATGGCTCATTTTGCCATTTATAAGCTTCAATCATGTTACAAGTAACTTTAGTTCAATAATGTTTTAAAAAAATAAATGTTGATACCCATAAAATGATCAACTTTGACTTGTATTGCATGTAAGAGGCTCTCACGATATCTTTATCACGCGATCAAACAAATGACATCAATATACATATTTTCATTCCGAAAGGCACAATCTCAAATATATCAGGTTAAACACGCTTCTATATACCTATTGAAAAAAATCACCAAAAAATAGAAGATATACCTATTTAAGAATGAGGGAAGCAATCACCATGTGAAGGAAAATTTTCTTTTGGTTTAATGCATTATTGCTCAGATTCTTAAATCACTATATATACTTAAAGGAAAACATTTCTCTACAAGTAAGATTATCTATAGTCATTATACTTACTCTCTTTCTTCTGCTATTTTTTCGGTTTCTCTTCTCTCTTTTCACGGGTTTATTTTTTCTGTTTAATTAGCTGTTTGTACATTGCATGTGTTTGTAACTAGTGTATCATTACTCGAGCACCTCAAAATCAATGAAAACTTCAGCAATGTATTGATATATAAATAATTATAAAATTCTACAACAGGAATCAAATGTAATTATTATTGATTGACTATCAGACTCAATCAAATAACCATAACAATTTTGGAATCATAGGGAATATTTATAATATCCGATTTAAATAATGCATTATTTTTTCTTGATATTCTTTATCTTTTATATCTCATATGTTTTTCTGAGATTCTTTTAGTCTTTTTTTTCTTCTTTTTAATCCATGTTATTTTTTACAAAATCGTATTAATTTGCAATATATATATATATATATATATATATTATAAAAGGTTCCATTTTCTCTAAAAACTCACCCGCCTTCGCAACTTTTCCTGCATGGTCCGGCTTCTTTACCACCCTTAGGTGCGGCTTTTTTTGGTAAGTCTAGCCCTTTTCTTGTTTCTCCTCTTCTCCTTCTTGTAAGGTTTTCTCCTCCATCTCTTGTTGTTTTCTTTTGCTCTCCTTTGGGGTTGCTGCCGCCACTTTGTGCAGCGGCAGCCCTATCTATTTGTTTTATTCAATTATTTGTATTTTTTTTTTTTTTTTTGTTTTGGTTTGTCCTTTCAATAAATTATTCCAATATGTCATTTATGTTTTACACACTAGTAGATCTGGTTTTCAGGTAAACCGAGCGCTTAATTTCTCTGCATCACATTTTGTGTTTTTCTCCACCATTAAAGATCATTTGTTGTTGAATGTCAATAGCCTTTGTTTGCCAAGACCTAGAGCCATGCCTTTATTCCCATTTTAATAGAGGGAGACAAATTTAGAAATTTACTTTGGAGTATTAGCTTTTTCAATTTCAAGGAATACTATATTGAGAATTTCTTATGATGTTATTTATTTTTGTGTAAGTGTCAGTTGACTTAATGCAATGAATTTATATTTCTCATAAAAATAAAAAATAAAAGTCTCGGTATGTATTATGAATTTATGGCGACCTATGCCTTTTATTCACGTTTCTTTAGCATGTGATATATATCACCTTTCCCTCAAAAAAAAAATAAAAAAAATAAGAGCATGTGATATAACCTTTTTATTTTTTTATTTTATTTTATTTTATTTTTTGGCTCTTGAGTCCATCGCAGGCTCGCAGCACTGAGTTGATTGGCTGCCACCACACTCATAATCCAAACTCTATGGTAAGTAGAGCTATAAATGCTGCAACCACGAAACCCTTCATCTTCTTTCTTCTTTGTTGAACTTGTAATCTGTGTATGATTTTCCTGTGTTGTGGTGCACATGGTGGATTTGAATGGGCTATTTGTAACTGCAAAATTGGGATATGACCAAAGAAGGGGTGAGGTAGATTGGCGTCAGCAATGGTTAAGAAAGTTTAGCTTCTTACTCTTTAGTTTGAATGTCCATTAGCCAACCAAAGAAATGGTAAAATTAGGTAGCATTATATTTGTGCACACACATTTTTTTTTTTTTTTTTTTTGTGGGGGGTCTAATACCTATGAATTCTATGGACGTAATGATCTGATTGACTGACTGCAACGGGTGAAGATATAGGGAATAATTTTGGGAAAAATGAATATTATGAGTGAAAGCTATATTACCTTGTTTGAGAAGCTAAGGGGTATATGAGAAGAATGAAAATAGGAAGAACATCTGATTTCAATTCCACCAAAATCAATTACTCCCAAAAATGAGGTGAAACTATAGGAGAAAATTAAACAAATTTAAAGCGTTTATATTATATACTTATCCTTCTAAAATATTATTTCAGTTATAGTTATTTGTGAGGGACAATGTGATTTCCCTACTCTCTTTTCATTTTCAATCCCCTCGTTTATCTGACATCCTAACAAGAGAGGAGAAAACTATCTTCTACTTTCTCATTTGCATCTCCCTTATTTTAATTTTTCTATTTTTTATTCCGTTCTCAATTTTTTTCCTAGCAAATTGGCGTGAGCATTGGTTAAGAAAGTTTGGCTTATTATTCTTTCGTAGGAGTGTCGATTAGCCAATCATGAATGGTGAAGTAGGTGTGGCATTATATATGTCACACTATATAAGCACCTTTGAATTTCTGCTGAATTGGAGTCTCTCTTGTTTCAGGTATTAAGTTTATTATTGGAAGAGAGTGCAAAATGTTCACAAATGCCAACCGCACAAAGCTATGGTTTCACTATATGACCAAAGCAGCGCAGGATTTTGGGGCAAATAGTCATAGACGAGAGAAACCAAAAAGGTTTTAAAGAAGTGAAATGAAAATTTAGATGTTGTTTGGATTTGTAATAATGAAAATCACAAGCTTATATTTGGTATGGTTTTCTATATATATTTCTTCTGTCCTAAAAATAAGTAATGCTATTCACCCCCAATCTTGATAAGGACAGCGAAACCTGCCAATACAGAAAGCAAAGGTATAGAGAAACGGTAAAATTTAAGGCATTATATAAAACAGTCAATGCAGAAAGTAACCTATGCTGCTTTTAACTTAATACAAAAGTTCTTTTCTCATTCTGTCTCTCCCCGTCTCACACAAGATATCTCAACGAAATGATCAAATACTTTAGTTAGAGTTCCACCACTTTGTACACAACATAATTCACAGATCATATATGTTTATCTCTTGCATATTTCCGAGAATCTGAAAGGCTTCTGTCACTTTCTTCGAGTCACAGCTGCTGCAATCCCACCTGCTATCAATCCTACGGCAGTTGCAGCAATGCCTATTCCAATGACCCCGTCTACAATGAGATATAGTATAAGAAACAATGTCAGTGCTTTCTAATCGTCAATATGCAACCTCTTGCTCTCGCTCTTAACCCAAAAAGGAAGGCAGGAAATGCTTAAGGAAACAACTACAATTGATGGTAACCTTTTGTGATCCGTTCCTCGATTGTTTTCCTAAGTGTCACTGCCTGCCTCCAGTCAGGTGCAATCTACAAAAGGAAACAAGTCACAATATTGGGTCTGACCTAGTATATTCAGCAGAGTAACAAAGTCTACTTCATAAATCATATCATATTTCTTCTCACTGACATATTATTGCAGTGAAATGTTCAAAAATTTCTTGATACATGAATATCATGCATTTACAGAAGTCAGATTCTTTTACCAGCAAAGATGTTATATACATTGAAATGTTGAGATAAAAAGGATTGGAAATTGTAACTTGAAATGGGATGAAGGAACTCCTTTTTCTAGATTACCAAGTAACAATAAGCCTGTGGTCAAAAGATCATACCATTAGACATCTCTCCACAAGATCCCTACTTCTTGAATAATCACCACTTCTATAGTACCCAACAGCAAGAAGATATAGTTTCTCCCTCTGTTGTATTGGGCTGCTTGTTTCAGGTAAAGATGCTGTCATATACAAGTCATCTTATGGTTATTTATTAACCATAGTCACAAGAATAAAAAAAGAGGTAGACATAATCATGCAGGAAAAGAAATAACAGCAGAACTGCTCACTCTGAATATCCAGCAGTAATTAGATGATATGAACTTCCTTGTTAACAATCTCAAAAATAAAGACTGTGGGTGGGTGTACTGAGTGTGTGCATGTGTGCATGACAGTGAATGAAGGTGTTTGTCTATCTCTCACAGAGACAGAGAGAGAGAGAGAGAGATTTAAACAGTCACCTTCAAGCATTGCTATCCCACGTTGTACATCTTCTGGTCGTCTTGAGTGAACAAGAGCCCATGATAAACGCAAGAGACATTCTTTCATCAATTCATCAGAGGATTGCTTCCCAGCCTCAGCAACCTCTCTCTCACATCCCTATGGATAAGCTAACTTAGTGAGCAGACATAGGAAAAAATTAACAGAACATCTAATGGGGAAAATATTTTGCAACCATCACCAGCATACTAACTGTAAAACCAGTAATTAGAAGGAAAATGACTACTGAGGAAAATTATGCACCAAATGAAAATCAATATAAGAAAAGAAAGGAAACGAGACACATGAAGCTATGATTTACTGAAGACCCATCCAGTGGGCTTGGGCTAATGCAGCACAGAACTTTCAGTTAGAAATGACTTCTACAAACAACTCGTTAGGCATTTTGGTATTGATAATGATCTGAAAACCTAGAATATTATAACAGGAAACATAAAAGCAGCCGAAGTGAAGAGTTATAAGCATTTTTTGAAAGCATATAACAATAGGATGATATAGACAGGGAATGCAAAGACTCAAACCAAACCTCCACATATCACACAAAGAGATGACAGAACTTTGGATATTTCCAGTATGATTTTCTTCTCTATCCCTCTTTATCTCATCCTACTCCTACCCCAATATTTCTAATTCAAAGCCTCAGAAGATGGTATTAGCATGATTCATTCCAAGGAAGTTCCTTCTCTTCCTCACTTAATCTAAACTTGGATAAAACTTGTATATATAGTTGAAAAGCAATTCAGTGAACACGAAATCATAGGTAGGAAAGCCAAACTTCACAACCTATTAAAAGAATTCAAATGAAATTGATTTCCACTATCCAGATATCACAGTTGCTATTATTAGGATAGCAGCAGTTCATTTGGCTAGAAAGGCGAAGATTTAATATTGCTCCCATCATAAACAGGCAGTTACAGGCAGAAGAAAAACATTTAAGTCTTCCGCCGATGTAAGAAAATTTAACTTACAAAGATAGGGCTACCCAATAATGACACCACCGATGCAAGTGAAACAGATTAGCTGCAGTACTGTTTCTCTAAAGGGGAAATCATATTAAGCAAGAAGACCTAGTAGAATTATAGAATGATGCAAATGTAAATACTAAAATTTCGCAAGCCAATCGATCTCCTAATGATTCAATTTCAAATTCACGTCATCCCTGAAGCTGAAAACAGCAAAACACACAAAAATTAATACGTCATTTCTCAATTCATCATACCAACATGTTTCAATACAATAAGAAGCAAACCCTTTTCATTTTAACACGAATAATGAACGCAATTCACAGCAAGAAAAAAGAAGAACAAAAAAAATGAATCCCAAAAGTGGACTATAATTTCAGTATTTCAAGTTTTCACCAGCTGAAGAGCAAAAGCAGAGAATCTATTGTAGATGCTGATGCAACAGTGATCTCAGTGAAAAATTAAAAGCAAGTTCAAATTTCAATTTTCGATCGAAGAAGAATTTAAAGAAGGAACTAATTGGGGCATCAAAGTTTGAAAGAGAAGCATGAGCTCACAGCGACTATGTCAACGTCGCACCACGGAAGATGATCGTTGCCGGAGAAGAAGTTACCGACGGAGTCGAATATCATCCCGAGCTTGGCTTCCAATTTTGCCATTGCAGAAGAGGGAGTTGAACTAAGCGGCTTCGGAAATCGTAACGGGAAGTTGAAAATTAGCAGCAAACGGTGGAGGGCAAGTTATGCGGTAACGGATGTAAGAATGAGGGGAAGGCGAAGTCTCATGGACTCATGGGAAGACTTGGTGGTTAAGTTTTATTATTTTTTTAATTAATATATTAGTCCTCGAGTCCAATGTGATTTTTTTTNAAATCGTAACGGGAAGTTGAAAATTAGCAGCAAACGGTGGAGGGCAAGTTATCCGGTAACGGATGTAAGAATGAGGGGAAGGCGAAGTCTCATGGACTCATGGGAAGACTTGGTGATTAAGTTTTATTATTTTTTTAATTAATATATTAGTCCTCGAGTCCAATGTGATTTTTTTTCTTGTAAATAGTCAACTTCGAGAAAAGTATTGTTTGGTTGTAAAAGTTGAAAGAAAATATCATTTGGTTTTAAATATTTATTCATATTATGCAATTATTTTATTTATATATATAAGTATTTCATTTATTTTTTAATATAATAACTATATATATTAGCAAAGTAACCATATATTATCAAAGTGTTAACAAAATAATCATGGTACGAGAAGAATTAAATTCAAAGACCATTTTATTTGAAATTAAATGGTCTTTTCTTCTAAATTCAGAACTAAACAATAACTTTTGTAATTTTATTTTTAATAAGTTTCCATCTTTATGATGTGTTTTTTTTTTTTTTTTCCCCACTTAGTAGTCAGTATTATCCTTGTCCTCCGCTTGTATTTCTTCCTCTCAGTATTTCTCCTTTCTTCTCAAAATGATTCCTAGTACAACTTTGAGACAAGGAACAAGAGGAAAAGGAAGGGTCAAGGAAAGTGCGAGCTTCCTTACAACCACAAGCATGCATGTACATTGTACATTAGATCAGCCTTTTAAGGTGAGGTTTCCTTCTCGGCTTCTTCAGAGAAGTTGAAGACCAGCCCCCTTTTGTGTTCACCTATCAACTTGTTCAGAACGCAAACATTGATATAAATGACTGTAAGCCTCAATAATGATATTGAGCATGTAAATAAAACCCACCATATGTCTTGAGATACATGTAGCTCATCTCACTTAGCTTACAAAACTATTATTACTGATAACAACTGCTGTGTGAGAAAATCTTTCTCATTCAAAGTCAGAAAAACTACAATTTAGGACAAAAACTGCTTAGTTCCCTATACATCTCAATACTTACAAACCAGAAATGAATCCAATGTGCTAAGCCAAAAAAAAGAATGAAACAAAATCACTGTAGATCATCTCCACAAACTAGTCCTATTCCTTCTCACTTTCTTCCTTCATGTAAAGAGAGTTTCACTCATTGATAACTGGAAAAACCGTTCCTTGGAAATCAACAACTCCGGACACACTGTACAAATATGCACCCTGCAAGGCATCGCTTCTTGAACCATCTTCAAACTAGAAAGCTATGTGACTAAATTCCTGAGATGCTCATAATGACAAAACGGCTTCAGAAACTTGCCACCATTCTATGGTTGCATTAGTACCAGATAGTATCATCTGATGGGAATCTCTTTCAGATTCTCCAAAGCTCAGCCTTTGCTTTCCTCCATGACTAAATGCTTTTAAGATCATATTCTGTTAGATGAAACTATCTAATACAATTCTTGTCTTCTTAAGCAAATAGTCTCAGAAGGTGACACAACTTCCTCAGTAAACTTATATTCCCCATTACATAGTCGGACAGACAATGAAGGCGATGAAGGAGCAGAATTGCTACCTGCAATTGTTTCAGCATATACAATATGAAAGACCATAATCAATCAAGGTTGAATAGACTAATCTGGCTACAAAGAGGTAGCAAAATAAATAGTACAAGAAAATTTTTCACACCTCTAAAAGAAGGGCTTCTCTCGAAGTCCTTGGTCACATGTAACAGTATGGTGCCAGAGAGAACAACTATAAAGCCACATATTTCTGACACAATGGCTCCACCACTTTGGCCATCCCAATCCTGTAAACATAAGCTTGACATGCAATTATGCTCATTATATCACACTTCATAACATAACTAGTTGACATTACCTTGAACATTATTACACTGGCTAGGATTGTAAGTGTTGTGAACATGACATAATATATAGGAGACACGATTGCAGTGTTGAAGGTGTCAAGAGCCTAAAAATATTAGAATCATGTTGTTAGAGAAGAATGAATCAATTCAAATACAAGTACTCTAAGGATACTGCACATGACAAATCTAATTAAAGAAATGTTTTCTTTTTTCTAATTAATAGAAGTGACACATCATCTTGAACAAGATGGGAAAAAAATCAGTGTGCGAATAACCCAAAGGAAATTCTAAAACACTTCAAGGAATGAAAATAAAAAATAAACTAAATTAACAGCTTTCTAATCCTACTAACCCCAAACAATTATGATCGACTAAGGTCATTGGAATATTACATCAGCCCCAAAATCCAAATTAAACTAAAAAAATTGAGATAATTTTATCTTTAATCNATAGAAGTGACACATCATTTTGAACAAGATGGGAAAAAAATCAGTGTGCGAATAACCCAAAGGAAATTCTAAAACACTTCAAGGAATGAAAATAAAAAATCAACTAAATTAACAGCTTTCTAATCCTACTAACCCCAAACAATTATGATCGACTAAGGTCATTGGAATATTACATCAGCCCCAAAATCCAAATTAAACTAAAAAAATTGAGATAATTTTATCTTTAATCTTATTCTTTCATGCTAGTTCTTCCTGTGTCAATGTCACAAGAACATTTGATCATGATGAACCATATGCCAAATTTCTTAACACTTCAATTCATTATTATAAACAACTTACCAGTTGCAGGGAATGCAGCTGTTATTGATATTATTAGGATGCCTATGCAAAGTAACACATAACCAGACAGGACACGAAAATAAATATAGAAAAGTTCCAGATCCAGATCTTATTGTTATTACTGTCTATATCTGGCATAGATATTATGGTGATGCTAATTTCAGCCTTATCACTTAGTAAACATTAGTGGATTTAACTCTGTCAATATAAACAGCCAAATGGACAAACTCTAGATCAGGAAAGGATTTTCTTCAGTATCAAGCAGCCAAATCCATCCATAGCTAGTGCTTTACGTTTCCCATTATCATACCATCATGAACTGCTTAATCCATTATTGAAAAGTAATTTTAATAGGGACAACAGTTCTTCGAAATAGTCCTCATAAGAACTTTAGTTCCCCTCATGGTGTCAAGATTAAATTTCTATAAAAGTAAGATTATAAAGAGAATCATAGAGCCCTTTTTCCTCACTAAAAAAAAAAAATTGAGAGCTTTCTAGAAGAATTTAGGTAACCAGACAAGGGTAACAGTTCATAGTTCAATTTAAACATGGTTGAACCGGGAGTTTATGTGTGTGCGTATGTATATGTTAGATTATATTATTAGCTTGATATCTTGATGATTATTAATTTAACTTTTTTAAATTACTGTTACTAGCTATTTTATTGATCTAAGTAAAATATATTTAAGAGCAATTTTTTATGAAATATATCAAACTAGACAAATATTAGATTACATGTATTACTCATATTAAATTCCAAAACTTTCCAACTTTTTAAGATTCTCAGATAGTGTTAAGAGAATTTTCCATGAAATAAGAGATAATAAACCAAAATACATTTTACAGCATCATTTTGTTTGTACACTAAAATTTTATTTGATATGATATTGATATCTTGCATACCTAAACATGGGCATAATCGTTGGAGCCTTTGAACACTATCTAAAACATGACATGGTAGATTCCAGTCCTTTTACTATTGTAAATATATATCCTGGTTCTAGACAACCCCATATTAAAGAGATGTATCATATAAAAAATTAGGACTGTCCAAAGTTTAACGTATAAGCCAGTTCTGTCATTTACTTCTGTGTCTTACTTGGGGGATATCTACTTTTAAAAAAATTTACAAGGCAACTTGGCAGCCCAGGTTCAAACCTTGCTCCCAGTATGGGCGCTGAAATGTGAACCAGTCCCCTTTCCAGTTCAGTGATCAGTCGATTTTCAAATCATTGCTTATAATACCCATTCCTATGGGAATTCAGGATAAAGATAGAACAGAATGCAACAAGAAAGAAAGAGAGAACAAAAAGAGAGGAAGAAAAAATACGATTTTGTCTCCTTATATGATAATTGATTTTGGTGATTTGGAAGATTTCAATCAAAAGAATTTTTCAAAGATTGATTGTTCCACCAACAGGCCATTGACGAGAAAAAGAGAATTCTATTTATACAAAAGGGAAAGCCTATTTTTTTTAGTTTGATAACTTTCAAAAGTAGGCTAAGGCCACTGGGCTAATTTGAATACACAGAGAGTAACTAACCTTATTGAGATAATTCATTTGAGTGATGACACATGTAACCACAACCAACATGAAAAACCATGTCTCTGGATAGATTAACTGATTCTTCCCTTCAAAAGTTAATTTCAAAGAAGTCCCAAGGGCTTTAACACTCATCACCTGTAAAATATAATATATTCAAAAGTATCAGTTACCACAATATTACAAAATTAGGAAACGACATTCTTTTAAAAAAAGAAAAAAGTTGCACACAGAATTCATCATTCCACATTGCTTATGATTGCAGATTGGTAGTAAAACTTAATTTAACTTTTCATCAGTTGTCTGACATCTCCGCAGGCTATATCTTCTGTTCATTAAAAAAGGGGAGAGCAGAGAGGGGATGCAAATGTGTCATGTGTATGACTGTATATAAACGTCACTATCATAACAATTTTTTTTTACAATCCAGTGTTTGTCAAAATCCAATCACTTCCAATATGAAATCATGTTCCTCAGTTTGTATATGTGTCATTTGATCAACAAAATTATTCAAAAAACAAATCTTTCAAATTCATATCAGTCAAATAGAGAAAGAGTGACTTGTTAAGTTACTTACTGAGAGTGAACCCATCAATGAACAAATGCCAGTAAAAACTAGCACATTAGTATGCCCGCATCGTGGTGAAAAATGGAAGACCAGAATGAAGACCAATACTATTACCGAGCCAACATATACCAGCAAAGCTGCAATAAAAGGGGAATTCCTATGTTATTAGGAAACTAAAATAAATCATTTCTAAAAAATAAAATGATGGTGGATTCTAACCTGGTTGAGTTGCCATAGTCCATATTTCCTGAACAGATGTAATAGGATGCTCCCCGGGTGCATGGATAACAATAATGACAGATCCAGCAATGCACATTACACAGCCCAAAATGCCTAGCTGGTGTAGCTTCTCTTTCAAAATAAAGTGCGCCAAAACAGCACTTGAGGATACCATTGATACGTGATTGAAGAAGCACCACAATGCCAATGTTAGAAGAAAATACTATTTTAACTCTTAATTAAGGAAGAAAACTAAAGGGAATACCTCACAATAATGCTCAATGCGCCAAGAGGAGTAACTAGAACTGCTGGAGCAAATGCATAGGCAATGAAGTTTGCAACCTCTCCAACAATCACTAAATCAGAAATCATAGAACAATAAAGATTCTGCAAGAAGTCAGCTAAGAGCAAATGCCCATGATAAATTACAGCCGCCGAGTCTAATTAACCATGAATAATACTACAACTGAAGAACAGATAAATTGCTCCACGAAGCATCTCCAATATGATACCAAAAAGGTGAAGAGAACCAAAGAGAATCCAAAGGACAATGACCCAGACAATCATTGGAGTATAGCATGAAGCATTAAATCTAGATTCTAGCAAACATTGTATAGCAAATTAATTCAATCTCAGTTATTATAATTAATTAGGTACATGAATTGGATCAAAGCAAAACCAAATTCTGATGAAACAGAACCTAAGCAGAGACCAAACCAAATTAAGCAAAGGAAAGTCTAGCCAAACATATTTGGTTTGAAAAGAATAGAAACTGCTTAGAAACAATAGTAGGAGCTTACTTGTGATCATCCCCAACCACCATAGTGGCTCCAAGAGATAATGATACCCACCAACAGCTACAAAATCAAGACCAAATCCGTTCATAACAAAACTAAGAACCCAATTAGAAATTTGAAGAAAACCCAGAAAAAAAAAGAGAAGATTTAAAGATAAAGATTCACCAGCCCTGACACCAGAAGCTGCAGCTGCTCTTCTGAGGCCTTTCTTCTTAATGATAAAGCTTGCCCCAATGAACCCACTTGATAGCAACGCTAAAATGACACCCTTGAGATTGTCCTTAGAGATACCCATGTCGAAAATCCTTCACCTTCTTCTGCTTTGATCTTTTTCTTCTCCTCTTCATCGATGTGCTCCAAAAGAATCACGAGTTTTCATATCATTTTGCTCGATTCGTGATTGTCCCGTGTCTTTTTTGCGTTGAAGCTGGAAAAGATACGGTGCATATCAGCCCAGCTCAATTATTAGTGAGCACTTCAATGGGTTCCACCTACAAATGTAATAACTGAATTGTAAACATAATTACAAATATTGTCTCAATTGTGAAGCAAATCTGGAATGAGATATTGGTTCAAAATTTCTCATTACATACTTTTAATTTTTTTTATTAAATACTTACTTTTAAATTTTGATGTTTACTAATTTATTTATATATAATTATTTTATTAGTAATCATAAACTAAATTTAAAATATCATTTTTTCTTATAAAATTGATCTTCTTGTCTCTTTCTCGATTGAAATTCTCAATTGTAATTGTTATTGTTATTGTTATTTATCTATAAATAAAATCTGCATCATTTTTTTTAAAACATTCTTATTCTTATACTAGTTGAGTTGTATAGTCTTAAATTGGTTGAAAAAAAATAATTGTACTGAGTGTAAAAATAATATGAAGAAAAAAAACTATAAAAATATCACCATTCATTACTCAAAGGAAATAATTAAATAATTAAATATTTAAGTTTGATCATTCAGTGTAATTTTAAGAATTATTGAATTAGGAGCTGCGGCTGCCATACGAGAAAAAAAATGTTAAAAGAGTAAATCTACATTTACGTCTCTAAAATATTCAAGATTTAATAAAATAATTATTAAAAAAATAATAATTATAAAATAATCCTCGAAAGAATTGATATGCATAATAAAATAGTTCAATATTTATTAAATTTTGAATCTTTCAAGAGCTATTTTATTACACATATCAATTTTTTCAGAGATTATTTTATTTTTTAAAAATTATTTTATTAAATCTTAAATCTTTTAAGGACATAAATATGAATTTNTTAAAGACATAAATATAAATTTATTTTTATTAAAATCACTCGTAGGTAAGTGAAAAATCTTAATTAATTTAGTAACATGATATTTTTTTAATTTAGCAATAATGTATAAAATTTTATGCAAATCAAATTTAAACTCAATAACTAATATTATGCTAAATTTATCACCGTATTAAATTTCCAAGTGATAATATATAAAAAAAAATTATTTATGCAACTTCACGTACTATATATATGGTAGAGTCTAAATTATCTCACTGAAACTTTTTTTAATTAAAATCAAATTCTGCCACATATATAATTTCTAAACATTGTGCCTTTAGAATTTGTGGATATATCTCACAAGGATCTTAGACTTTTGTTCTATTTGTTGTTGTTACCTGTTAGCACCTAATTAACGGTGATCAACATAATTCCATATTTCTATTGGTGTAGTACACAGGAAGTCCCCTGCGGAGCACTACAGTAGATCGTACAATTGTTACACGTGTCCGATTGTTGATGTTAATTAACTGTCCAATGGGAGACAGGGAAAAAGCATCTGGGATCATTCCAAGCCAACTGTAAAATGGGTCCAGCAGTTGCATAGACTGTAGACACGTGTCAGCCTTCGCGCTGTGGACGCTTTTTTTTTTTTTTTTTTTTTTTTTTTTTTTTTTTTTTTGTTTTTT
>QAOA01001366.1:743086-958823 GCA_003255065.1 Cercis canadensis
TATATATATATATATACATGTATATATATATATATACATGTATATATATATACATGTATGTATGTATGTATACGAAAATTTTGATTAATTTCTTTTCCTTCTCAACTCTTGCTACTCCAAATCATGGTTTTGAGACGTAGAAGAAAACAGTCAATGCAGTACTTGCTTATTGTTGATCTTCACATAATCAATTAATCATATAGACTCCACAGTTCATGGTGTATGATAATGTGTTGCAGCATATGTTAGAAAAACGATAATGGAGACTAACTAGGTTGGCTTTGAGGCGTGAACAATTACACTGTCTTGAGTGTAATATTGCTTATAAAAATAAGTTACCCCATGATACAACAAAGTCCTCAAAAACTCTCAATGAAAAAGTGAATTCTAATGCATTAGGGAGTTCCCTTTTATAAAGTTGAAAATGCACTAATGAACAAAAAAAATTGGTCTCGGAATAGACATAATTATCTATTCAAAATAGAACACAACAGTCTGTTCGAAACAGACACAATTGTCTATTCGGGTTTACTTATCCGAACCGTTTAACTTAATTAACTACCATCCGAATCGGGTCAAACCAACTTGACCCAGTCTGGTCTAGATATTAAACCAAATGTTAAATGAGCTTTGATTTGCTAGGCTATTTTGGGCTTGTCAAATGGGTTTGTACCCATTTATTTAAAGTTATTTTATAACTTTAATTAGTTTTTATAAAGTCTTTTAAATACTCTAATTTAACCAATGTGGGACTTGGTTTTATAAACACATTTACAAACTATTTCAACAGCATAAGCATCATCCTTTTTGTGCAAAACTATGATTGAGTTTGTCTTGGAACCTGAATGAAACGGCGGCAGGTCTTAGTTATTGAAACACGGGAATGGAGATTTCTATCGTATTTGCGTCGTTCTATATGATGCTGTACAAGAACAATAATGGAAGAATTTTAATTGTCTGAATCTCTCTGTCTCTAATCATATATGATGCCATGAAAGGCAGTTCGTGGAGGGAGGCATGAGAAGACAAAGAAGGTGGATGTTGTTGTTGTTAGTCCCATTGTGAAGAGTAGTAGAGGTTATTAAAGTTTAGGTTAAAGAAAGCATTTGTTTTATTGAATAACAGTGATGATTTTGTTTTTCTAATTCATATTATGAACAGTCAATATAGTTTTCAAAAGTACATTTTTTTTTTAGGATACTTCTCAAAAACACTATCACCTTTAAAAAGTGATAGAAGAAGTAGCATAATTTTTTTAAAAAAAACACAAATACCAAATCAGAAGTCACAATATTTTTCAAAATCCTATATTCATCATTCATAATAGAATAAAGATTGAAGATTTTTAAACACTTTGTAGTTTATATTATATTGAACATCCTTGCAACATGGACATACCATGAAATGAACTTATCATTTACAATAGACATACCATAAACCAACCCTTCATGGCAACATTAAAATTAACGGGTGAAACTGCACTACTATACTAAGATAGATCCAACAGGAGATGCCCAAATGAGCTCAAAAATGCCAACGGAGAACCAGCAAGCAAATAATATTTATCATCAAATCCATGGCATTTGAAAGACATATATATATATATAGTTGCTCTCGGTCTCCATTATCAATGCCACAGCTGCCTCCAAAAGACACCTCTGGGGGTTCATCGCCATCAAAGCCGCCGTCCACCCACACCATGTGGTGGACGGGCCTGATCACAACAACCCGGAGTCCCTTATTAAATTCCAACTTTATTTTCATCCGCAACGAGATTTCATCAGTCCCCAAATTTGAAACCCTCAAAAACTGAAGCTGTTCTTCTTCCATCCAGAGCTTCCCTTCTTTGGTGGAATCCGTAACTGCAACACTCTTGAGCGTCGGAGGAAATTCCGGCACCACCTTCCTCAGCAACTGGTGCCTCCTTGACGCAGCTGTCAGGCAAGAAAGCGTCAAGATAAGCTGCGATTTTAGTTCCTCAGTTGTCAACGGATCCATCTCTTGTACTGCTAATTTCATGCAGGCAACATCCGTAGCCGGCGGTTCCCTTCTATGAAACGATGTCGCCGTGAGGACAACGCAGAACCTCAACTCGGTTCCGAAATTGGCTCTCCATTTGAGAAGATAATTGGAACAACGATCCCCAGGTGCAACTGTTACGTCAGTGGCATAGCTGGGAAGCTCTACATGCAGAGACCTGATTTCTGTGAAGCTTTTGAGAAGCTTGTGAGGCTTTTGAGAAGCTTGAGGGCATCGGCATGGCCATTCCAAGATGGGAGGGTGAGCTTCGATATGAAGCAAACTGAGGAGGGATCTGAAACAGAGAGAGCGAGGAACAGGAAAGAAGTGGAGATAAATGGTGTTGATTTGGGAGACTACGGAATTGAAACGCTTTGAGACACAGAGGCAGCGAGAAAGGGACTTAGCCTCTGGAATTTTGCTGAGGATATGACCAAAAAGATCATCGTTTAAGCGATCAAAACATGCATTTGCTTCCACCCAATAATCCATTGGGTGGGAGCTAGAGAAGGAGAAGAAGATGGGATGAGAATAACAGGNTTGATCTTCACATAATCAATTAATCATATAGACTCCACAGTTCATGGTGTATGATAATGTGTTGCAGCATATGTTAGAAAAACGACAATGGAGACTAACTAGGTTGGCTTTGAGGCGTGAACAATTACACTGTCTTGAGTGTAATATTGCTTATAAAAATAAGTTACCCCATGATACAACAAAGTCCTCAAAAACTCTCAATGAAAAAGTGAATTCTAATGCATTAGGGAGTTCCCTTTTATAAAGTTGAAAATGCACTAATGAACAAAAAAAATTGGTCTCGGAATAGACATAATTATCTATTCAAAATAGAACACAACAGTCTGTTCGAAACAGACACAATTGTCTATTCGGGATTACTTATCCGTTTAACTTAATTAACCACCATCCGAATCGGGTCAAACCAACTTGACCTAGTCTGGTCTAGATATTAAACCAAATGTTAAATGAGCTTTGATTTGCTAGGTTATTTTGGGCTTGTCAAATGGGTTTGTACCCATTTATTTAAAGTTATTTTATAACTTTAATTAGCTTTTATAAAGTCTTTTAAATACTCTAATTTAACCAATGTGGGACTTGGTTTTATAAACACATTTACAAACTATTTCAACAGCATAAGCATCATCCTTTTTGTGCAAAACTATGATTGAGTTTGTCTTGGAACCTGATTGAAACGGCGGCAGGTCTTAGTTATTGAAACACGAGAATGGAGATTTCTATCGTATTTGCATCGTTCTATATGATGCTGTACAAGAACAATAATGGAAGAATTTTAATTGTCTGAATCTCTCTGTCTCTAATCACATATGATGCCATGAAAGGCAGTTCGTGGAGGGAGGCATGAGAAGACAAAGAAGGTGGATGTTGTTGTTGTTAGTCCCGTTGTGAAGAGTAGTAGAGGTTATTAAAGTTTAGGTTAAAGAAAGCATTTGTTTTATTGAATAACAGTGATGATTTTGTTTTTCTATTTCATATTGTGAACAGTCAATATAGTTTTCAAAAGTACATTTTTTTTTTTTTAGGATACTTCTCAAAAACACTATCACCTTTAAAAAGTGATAGAAGAAGTAGCATAATTTTTTTAAAAAAAACACAAATACCAAATCAGAAGTCACAATATTTTTCAAAATCCTATATTCATCATTCATAATAGAATAAAGATTGAAGATTTTTAAACACTTTGTAGTTTATATTATATTGAACATCCTTGCAACATGGACATACCATGAAATGAACTTATCATTTACAATAGACATACCATAAACCAACCCTTCATGGCAACATTAAAATTAATGGGTGAAACTGCACTACTATACTAAGATAGATCCAACAGGAGATGCCTAAATGAGCTCAAAAATGCCAACGGAGAACCAGCAAGCAAATAATATTTATCATCAAATCCATGGCATTTGAAAGACATATATATATATATAGTTGCTCTCAGTCTCCATTATCAATGCCACAGCTGCCTCCAAAAGACACCTCTGGGGGTTCATCGCCATCAAAGCCGCCGTCCACCCGCACCATGTGGTGGACGGGCCTGATCACAACAACCCGGAGTTCCTTATTAAATTCCAACTTTATTTTCATCCGCAACGAGATTTCATCAGTCCCCAAATTTGAAACCCTCAAAAACTGAAGCTGTTCTTCTTCCATCCAGAGCTTCCCTTCTTTGGTGGAATCCGTAACTGCAACACTCTTGAGCGTCGGAGGAAATTCCGGCACCACCTTCCTCAGCAACTGGTGCCTCCTTGACGCAGCTGTCAGGCAAGAAAGCGTCAAGATAAGCTGCGATTTTAGTTCCTCAGTTGTCAACGGATCCTTCTCTTGTACTGCTAATTTCATGCAGGCAACATCCGTAGCCGGCGGTTCCCTTCTATGAAACGATGTCGCCGTGAGGACAACGCAGAACCTCAACTCGGTTCCGAAATTGGCTCTCCATTTGAGAAGATAATTGGAACAACGATCCCCAGGTGCAACTGTTACGTCAGTGGCATAGCTGGGAAGCTCTACATGCAGAGACCTGATTTCTGTGAAGCTTTTGAGAAGCTTGCGAGGGCATCGGCATGGCCATTCCAAGATGGGAGGGTGAGCTTCGATATGAAGCAAACTGAGGAGGGATCTGAAACAGAGAGAGCGAGGAACAGGAAAGAAGTGGAGATAAATGGTGTTGATTTGGGAGACTACGGAATTGAAACGCTTTGAGACACAGAGGCAGCGAGAAAGGGACTTAGCCTCTGGAATTTTGCTGAGGATATGACGAAAAAGATCATCGTTTAAGCGATCAAAACATGCATTTGCTTCCACCCAATAATCCATTGGGTGGGAGCTAGAGAAGGAGAAGAAGATGGGATGAGAATAACAGGGAGAAGAGGAGTGGATTTAAAGGGTTTTTGAGTGAGAAAAAGGAGAGTGGTGGTGTGGGAGTGTGTGATTTCTGTTTCAAAAATTTAACACAGATTTGGACGGGTCTGAATTCAGAAAATTAACGTGATATACCCTACTGGATAAGCGTTTTTGACTGAAAGTCAGAGCCGTTTCAAAGGTTAATGAACAAGTACAGCTTTCATTTTTTGGCTTTTTGCCATCAGAAGAAGGTACAGCTTTTTCTTTTCAGGTTGAGATTCCCTTGTGAAATGGGGACAAAAGAGGTGCTAAAAAAAAGCGTGAAGGAGGCACATCTGACGTGCATATATTTGGTTTTTTCGTATTGTTTATATAAGATATTTGTATGTATTGAATGCTTAGTTTTTCTTTTTGGCCATACATTAAATGCCTAATTAATAAAACATATTAATAGAAAATGGTGGAGCAGTTCAGTTACAATATTTCAATTGATGGTTTAGTGATAACTATTAGGTGATTCCATGTTCAAGTATCGGTTAAAATGGATGAAGTGAAATTAATTTATATAAAAAAAAAGGCCTATCTAGTTATATGATTTTATTTTTTTTTATAAATAAGCCACAAAATTAAAAGTATCGATGTTGAAAGTGCTTCTTCTGCAATGGTCTCATCAAGAAACATGGAAAAAATTATTATCATCACAAAAAGTATTTCTTCTGCCACGAACAAAAAAAAGAAAATATTCTCATTTTTCACGATAATTTTGTTGAATTTATCCTTCATAATTTATTTTGTCTAATCCTAATAAAACTATTTGTACTAAAATAAAATATTACCATTTTTTTGGGGAAAATCTTTGTTCGATTTGTAATTCATAATTTATTTTGTTGTTAGTTGTTTGCCTATTAAAAGTCCTCACATGAAAATCAAATAGTCCCATCTTCAGAGGAAATTTTTGTTAGATTTGTAATTCATAACTTATTTTGTCGTTAATTGTTTGCCTATTAAAGTCTTCACATGAAAATAAAATGGCTTCATCTTTAGAGGAAATCTTTGTTAGATTTGTAATTCATAACTTATTTTGTCGTTAATTGTTTACCTATTAAAGTCCTCACATGAAAGTAAAATGGTCTCATCTTTAGAGGAAATCTTTGTCGGATTTGTAATTCATAACTTATTTTGTCGTTAATTGTTTTCTATTAAAGTCCTCACCNAATATTCTCATTTTTCACGATAATTTTGTTGAATTTATCCTTCATAATTTATTTTGTCTAATCCTAATAAAACTATTTGTACTAAAATAAAATATTACCATTTTTTTGGGGAAAATCTTTGTTCGATTTGTAATTCATAATTTATTTTGTTGTTAGTTGTTTGCCTATTAAAAGTCCTCACATGAAAATCAAATAGTCCCATCTTTGGAGGAAATTTTTGTTAGATTTGTAATTCATAACTTATTTTGTCGTTAATTGTTTGCCTATTAAAGTCCTCACATTAAAATAAAATGGCCTCATCTTTAGAGGAAATCTTTGTTAGATTTGTAATTCATAACTTATTTTGTTGTTAATTGTTTACCTATTAAAGTCCTCACATAAAAGTAAAATGGTCTCATCTTTAGAGGAAATCTTTGTCGGATTTGTAATTCATAATTTATTTTGTCGTTAATTGTTTTCTATTAAAGTCCTTACCTGAAAGTCAAATAGTCTCATCTTCGGAAGAAATCTTTGTCGGATTTGTAGTTCATAACTTATTTTGTCGTTAATTGTTTTCTATTAAAGGCCTCACATGAAAGTCAAATAGTCTCATCTTCAGAAGAAATCTTTGTCAGATTTGTAATTCATAACTTATTTTGTCGTTAATTGTTTGCCTATTAAAGTCCTCACATGAAAGTCAAATAATCTCATCTTCGGAGGAAATCTTTGTCGGATTTGTAATTCATAATTTTTGTTGTTGTTAGTTGTTTGCCTATTAAAAGTCCTCACATGAAAATCAAATAGTCTCATCTTCGGAGGAAATTTTTGTTGGATTTGTAATTCATAACTTATTTTGTCGTTAATTGTTTGCCTATTAAAGTCCTCACATGAAAGTAAAATGGCCTCATCTTTAGAGGAAATCTTTGTCGGATTTGTAATTCATAACTTATTTTATCGTTAATTGTTTACCTATTAAAGTCCTCACATGAAAGTAAAATGGTCTCATCTTCGGAGGAAATCTTTGTCGGATTTATAATTCATAACTTATTTTGTCGTTAATTATTTTCTATTAAAGTCCTCATATGAAAGTCAAATAGTCTCATCTTCGAAAGAAATCTTTGTCAGATTTGTAATTCATAACTTATTTTGTCGTTAATTGTTTGCCTATTAAAGTCCTCACATAAAAGTCAAATAATCTCATCTTCCGAAGAAATCTTTGTTGGATTTGTAATTCATAACTTATTTTGTTGTTAATTGTTTACCTATTAAAAGACCTCACATAAAAATCAATTAGTCCAATCTTCATAGGAAATCTTTGTCGAATTCATCAAATCTATCACGTACAACTTATTTGTCAGACTAGTCACTTATTAACTTATTTTATTATTAATCGTTACCCAATTAAAACACATGAAAATCATAGGAAGTTTTAAATTGTGATGACAAAGAACAACCTCGGCCTACTCAAACCAAATCAATCCAATACATATTTCACATTACAATTGGCATGCTTCCTTTTAATTTGAATTGTCATATTTAAGTTTTAACTTGACCTTATAAAGTTTGAATGAATGATCTTATTTGAATTCAAGTTCTACCAAGTATCTATCTGCCAAGTAGTATGATGTCAAAGAGTGGAAGTAGCAATTCTGAAAACTAAAATATATTCTCTCAATTTAAGAAGGTTTAAGATATGTTAATATGTGAATGAGGGTTTTCTCTTTGGCAACTCTCCCCATGCATGCGCCTAAAAGGAGCAGGAGGACTAGATAGCTTGGAGTAACATTACTATTTTCTCTTAGAAAAATATAAATAAGTATTTGGTAGCCATAATAAAATATAAATGTTCTACGGTAGGATTATACCTGCTCAAGAAATATTTTACTTATTTTTCAATACAAACACATTCTCCAAGAAAAATTTCACTGTTAGACTGTATCCTCCGTCAGTTTAGATCAATTGTTTTTTTTTATTCAAGCAAAATTTTAATGATCACTAACATGACTTTACTCACAAATATATTCTCTCGTATCTTTCTAACAAGTTAATACTTGCTAGATATAGGTTCGCGATTGGAGGTTTGAATATATAAAATCGTCTCTATCATTGAAGAATTTCAACAAAAAGTGAAGTTGTATATTAACTTTGATACTGTAGTTGCCTCTATTATCTATATAGGTCTTTTAGTCTAAGCTTGGTATGTGTTTAAATAGATTTCTAACTATGATGTCCACTGCCCAAGGACCAAATATTAATCACGTGCAATTTAAGTAATTTGAAATTAGTCCCAATAGAACAGGAAAAAATATTAATTGGTCTTATTTCTCTCTCTCTCTACTTTTTTATACTACATGTTATGTGAAAAAGTCATATAACTTGATTGCCACTAAACCAGTAAACCATAATTAAGGTGAATACATGTATTCTCTTATACTGTTATACTTTTTTTTGATACTTTTGGTTATGACTCTAAATTCGAACATAGAGTCCATAAACTTTGAAGACAGCTTCAATACCACTTCATTGCATATCGTTTGATCCTTGTACTGTTACACACCTCCTTGCAAACAACCTCACAACTCACAAGACATTTTCCTCATATGGTTTTAACTAGTAAATCCATGGGACGAGGCATTAGATACCGTAGTTTCAATTCCTTACGTAGAATCTTTTATTAATAGTATGTGGTAGCCAGAAAAAGATGTACAAGTTTTACTCATGCTAAACTTTCTTTATGAAACTATACTTGATGGATAAGAATTTTTTTGTCATGAACATTAAATAGAAAATCATGTAGATGAATTTAGCCACTCTGGTCCTCGTCCAGTTTCTTTGCCATTAGGTATAACCGTAATAAGACTAGAGGACGATAAATTTAAGGTGGAACTGGAGCAAAAAACCTCGATATGAAAACATTTCCCCCTTTGTCAGACTTATTTGTTCTTAAATTATTTTGTCGTTAATCGTTATATATCTTATTAAAACTTCTTGTATTGTTTGAGAGAAATCTTTTGTTGGATTTATCATATAACATATCTTTTTCATTACCTGTTATCACATTCAAACTACTCACATGAAAGCAATATATTCCCATTCTTTAATTTTTGTTTTGTCTGAAAAAGAAAAATTATCTCCATCTTTTTTGAAGTTTTTTTTTTTTTTTTCATTTTTGTCGAAGTCACAAAGTGTAAAATTTTACCGTTTGTAGTTTATTTTGTTGTTATCACAATAGAAATCCTTTCGAGAAAGAAATTTATTCACTAGTGAAACAGGAAGTTCTTATTGAAAGTCAGAGGAAGTTTCAAAGTACGACAATAAAGAACAACTTTCGCCTCATACAGACTAGACCAAGACCCTTGTAATTATATATGGAAGAGAAACACTATTTTCTGTATTCATGAGTTAATTAATGAATCGGTTCACCAAAGAGGGAATATATCCCAAGAAGGCAAAACCACCCAACACTAACCAGATGTGAGCAGGTTAAAACCACAGAATTGAAATCGAACACTTCTACGAACTAGAGAACAGTCAATAAAATCCTTGCAATGCTCCCATGAAATCTGAACAATGAGCAGACGGTCTTGACAATATTTTCACAGACTTTTCGATTGTGGAGCCACGACTCAATCAAAGAAGATTCACCTACTTGATCACTCCGAAATCGATAGCAAGGAAGCAAACCTAAATGCACATGATGTAAAAAGACGTAGTTGTGACTCCTAATCAGACTCACAAAGTGGGCAAGATGCATGTTCCAAATGAAAGAAAATCTCAGCTGGCTAGGTTCTAAGAGACAGACACTAATGTGGAACAGCTTCCACAAGAAAAATCTTCAGTTTTGCACACAACACAAAGACCACACATGCTTCCAAAACTGGCGTGGAAAGTGGGGCAAAGCCATGAAGAAGTATATCATACACACAATGTCACCAAGGCGATGTGGAATGTTAGATGTGCACCTTGAAGATCATCTCAGGAATACATATAATGTCACTTTATAATTGCACGCCACCTATAATTTTGTATTCGTTTACGTTAAAAGGTAAACTAATCCCTATATATATATATATATATGATTTCTCTAAATGTTATATGGGTTAATATGCAATTAATACCTTTTTGCCTTTAATTAAAAGCATATTTGGCCATATTAACCTTTTAAAAAAATTATATAATCACATTCTTGAGACCATAATGTATTTAAATTTGTTCATACAACATTTTATTGATCACAAAATTCAAAAGACAATATAATATTATAAGATTTGATGAATAAAATGTATGGCTATTGTTATTTACTCACTAATATTTTCACTAGTTTCGCACATCTCTTGTACAATTGGTGCACTTTTTACCCTCACTATCTAAATTTTTTATTCCCCCAATGGTTAAATTTATTTTCGTTTATATACATGTTAAGCAGTTACTTTTGGTGATAATGGGTAACAAATGAACTTTGTGATATGGGTATCAATAGCTTCATCGTGAGAGTCTCTACACAAGCTGAATGCCCTGCAGAAAGGGATGTGTTCATGGAAGGTGGCTTGAACAAGTGCTTTGAGAAAACCCCACACGAAAGACAAAGTTGGAAGCCATCCTGTAGAAGCTCAACATATATATAGAATTTGCAATAGATATATTTGCATATTTTTGTGGATGAATGTTATTAAGTTGTTTATTTGTAGTGTGTTCATGAATGATGATTGTGCCTAATTTTTCATTTGGTCATGTTAAAAGGTAAAAAAATATATGCACGTTCCCATTACAAATTTTAATTATTTTCTTATTTTCTTGTATGATTTCTCTAAATGCTATATGAATTGACATGCAATTAGTACCTCTTGCCTTGGCTTAAAAGGATATTTGCCTCTATTAACTTTTAAAAAATGTATATAATCACATTCTTGCCACCATAATGTATTTAAATTTGTCCTTATTGATCAAAAAATTCAAAACACATAATATTATAAGATCTGATGAATAAAATGTATGGCTAATGTTATTTACTTACTAATAATTGCCCTGCTTTGGCAGTTCTCTTGTACAATTGGTCCACACATTACCCTCACTATCTAAATTTTTGGAACCGCCAGTGACTATGAGCTTAAGTATGGTTTAAGAATTTTAATTGTCTGAATCTTTCTGTCTCAAATCATATATGATGCCATGAAAGGCAGTTCGTGGAGTGAGGCATGAGAAGACAAAGAAGGTGGATGTTGTTGTTAGTCCCGTTGTGAAGAATAGTAGAGGCTATTAGAGGTTAGGTTAAAGAAAGCATTTTTTTTATTTTATTGAATAACAGTGATGATTTAGTTTTTTCTATTTCATATTGTGAACAGTCAAAATAATTTTGAAAAATACATTTTTTTTTATATGATACTTCTCAAAAACACTATCACCTTTAAAAAGTGATAGAAGAAGTAGCACAATTTTTTTTAAAAAAAAACACAAACTGTAATTCTTATTCTAAGAAAATACCAAATCAAAAGTCACAACATTTTTCAAAATCATATATTCACCATTCATAATAGAATAAAGATTGAAGATTTTTAAATACTTAATTTGTAGACTATATTATATTGAACATCCTTGCAACATGGACATGCCAAAAATGAACTTATCATTTACAATAGACATACCATAAACCAACCCTTCATGGCAACATTAAAATTAACTGGTGAAACTGCACTACTATACTAAGATAGATCCAACAGGAGATGCCCAAATGAGCTCAAAAATGCCAACGGAGAACCAGCAAGAAAATAATATTCACCATCAAATCCACGGCATTTGAAAGACATATATATATAGTTGCTCTCAGTCTCCATTATCAATGCCTCAGCTGCCTCCAAAAGACCCCTCTGGGGGTTCATCGCCATCAAAACCGCCGTCCACGGGCACCATGTGGTGGACGGGTCTGATCACAACAACCCTGTCCCTTATTAAATTCCAACTTCATTTTCATCCGCGACGAGATTTCATCAGTCCCCAAATTTGAAACCCTCAAAAACTGAAGCTGTTCTTCTTCCATCCAGAGCTTCCCTTCTTTGGTGGAATCCGTAACTGCAACACTCTTGAGCGTCGGAGGAAACTCCGGCACCACCTTCCTCAGCAACTGGTGCCTCCTTGAGGCAGCTGTCAGGCAAGAAAGCGTCAAGATAAGCTGCGATTTTAGTTCCTCAGTTGTCAACGGATCCTTCTCTTGCACTGCTAATTTCATGCAGGCAACATCCGTAGCCGGCGGTTCCCTTCTATGAAACGATGTCGCCGTGAGGACAACGCAGAACCTCAACTCGGTTCCGAAATTGACTCTCCATTTGAGAAGAGAATTGGAACAACGATCCCCAGGTACAACTGTTACGTCAGTGGCATAGCTGGGAAGCTCTACATGCAGAGACCTGATTTCGGTGAAGCTTTTGAGAAGCTTGTGAGGGCATCGGCATGGCCATTCCAAGATGGGAGGGTGAGCTTCGATATGAAGCAAACTGAGGAGGGATCTGAAACAGAGAGAGCGAGGAACAGGAAAGAAGTGGAGATAAATTGTGTTGATTTGGGAGACTACGGAATTGAAACGCTTTGAGACACAGAGGCAGCGAGAAAGGGACTTAGCCTCTGGAATTTTGCTGAGGATATGACCAAAAAGATCATCGTTTAAGCGATCAAAACATGCATTTGCTTCCACCCAATAATCCATTGGGTGGGAGCTAGAGAAGGATAAGAAGATGGGATGAGAATAACAGGGAGAAGAGGAGTGGATTTAAAGGGTTTTTGAGTGAGAAAAAGGAGAGTGGTGGTGCGGGAGTGTGTGATTTGTTTTTCAAAAATTTAACACAGATTTGGACGGGTCTGAATTCAGAAAATTAACGTGATATACCCTACTGGATAAGCGTTTTTGACTGAAAGTCAGAGCCGTTTCAAAGGTTAATGAACAAGTACAGCTTTCATTTTTTGGCCTTTTGCCATCAGAAGAAGGAAGTACAGCTTTTTCTTCTTCAGGTTGAGATTCCCTTGTGAAATGGGGACAAAAGAGGTGCTAAAAAAAAGCGTGAAGGAGGCACATTTGACGTGCATATATTTGGATTTTTCGTATTGTTTATATAAGATATTTGTATGTATTGAATGCTTAGTTTCCTTTTGGCCATATATTAAATGCCTAATTAATAAAAAATATTAATGGAAAATGGTGGAGCAGTTCAGTTACAATATTTCAGTTGATGGTTTAGTGATGACTACTAGGTGATTCCATGTTCAAGTCTGGGTAAAAATGGATGAAGTGAAACTAATATATATATAAAAACCTATCTAGTTATATGATTTTTTTTTTTATAAATAAGCCACAAAAATAAAATTATCTATGTTGAAAGTGCTTCTTCTGCAATGGTCTCATCAAGAAACATGGAAAAAAATTATTATCATCACCAAAAAGTATTTCTTCTGCCGTGGAAAAAAAAAAAAAAGAAGAAATAGTTAAATATATTTTTTGTCTCTAAATTATTTTTTAAATGTTATTTTAGTCCTTGATTTATTTTTTGTATTACTTTAATCCTCAAATAATCACTTTACCTACCAAATCAATCTTTAAGTGATCATTTTTTGTGTTACGAATGACTGATTTGGCAGGCAATGTAATTATTCAAGGATTAAAGTGACACAAAAAAATAAATTGATGACAAAAATGACATTTAAAAAATAATTTGAGGACAAAAATGTATTTTACTCAAAAAAAAAATTGTCATTTTTCACGATCAATTTTGTTTAATTTATCCTTCATAATTTATTTTGTCATATCCTATTAAAACTCCTTGTACTAAAGAAAAATATTACCATTTTTTGGGGAAAATCTTTGTCGGATTTGTAATTCATAATTTATTTTGTTGTTAGTTGTTTGCCTATTAAAAATCCTCACATGAAAGTCAAATAGTCCCATCTTCGGAGGAAATCTTTGTCGGATTTGTAATTCACAACTTATTTTGTCACTAATTGTTTGCCTATTAAAGTCCTCACATGAAAGCCAAATAGTCTCATCTTCGGAGGAAATCTTTGTCGGATTTGTAATTCATAACTTATTTTGTCGTTAATTGTTTACCTATTAAAAGTCCTCACATGAAAATCAACTAGTCCCATCTTCATAGGAAATATTTGTCGAATTTATCAAATCTGTCAACTTATTTGTCAGATTAGTAACTTATTAAGTTATTTTATTATTAATTGTTATCCTATTAAAACACATGAAAATCATAGGAAGTTTTAAATTGTGATGACAAAGAACAACCTCGACCTACTCAAACCAAATCAATCCAATACATATTTCACATTGCAATTATAACTATAAGAAAACACGCGATTTCTCGCAGAATTTTCTCATGAAACAAAATTCCGTGAGAACTTCTCATGGACTTCTCACAGAGTTCACATGAAATTGTATTATGGGCAATTTCTCACAAAATTTTCCCATAGAATGCATGTTATGAGAATTATTTGAGAGAAAGTCGTGAGAAATATTGTAAGAACAATGGTGCGAAAGTTTTATCACATAAAGAATTCTGTGAGAATTGTTGTGTTGCATTTTCTCATAGAACAGTTCTATGAGAAATGTTGCGCACCGTTTCACTTGAATTGATTTTTAGGATTTTTACCACGAGCTCAATTCATTTGAACTAAGCTATTTCCCTCTCAAAGCCTTTGTTCTCTCTTCTCCTCTGAGCCATGAAAAAGTATATTATACACACAATGTCACCAGGCTGATGTGGAATGTTGGATGTGCACCCTTAAGATCGTTTAGGGAGAGACTTAATTTTGGTGCACGAAAGCTAGCCCGATGATATTCTTATCGTTAAAAAAAAAAAATACACAAAATGTCACTTTGTAACTGCACGCCACCTATAATTTTTTTTTATTTGAGTTTCTTTATAATAATTATTTTTAAATTATTTCATATTACACATAATTGTCACATATTCACATACAATCATATGAAACAGACACACACACAAGGCCCCCAAATTGTGCATATAGTTGCATATTATGGTCATAACATAATATTATAGAGACCAAATAGTTTATAGTTGAATGGTATCAAAGTCGTCTTCCAGACTCATAGATTCTATGTTCAAATCCAAAGACATTGCTAAAATTGCAAAAAAAAAAAAAACAAAAAGCATAATATTATAGATGCATGCGTTACACATTTCTCCAATAGATCATTAATTTTTCGTGCAATATGATACACATTTCTCCAATAAATCATTAATTTTCCGTGCAATATAATACACATTTCTCCAACAGATCATTAATTTCCGTGCAATACGTATTTTTTATTTAAAATTTCTAAATTTAGAAATATCTCAACTCTGTTTGAATTTATACAATATCAACCAAGAGATCATTAATTATCCATGCAATACGATTTTCACAATTATTTAAAACTACTAAATTTAAAATTCCTGAGCTTGATGTTTGGATTTATACAATATTAAACAATGTGTAGTTTTATATTCTTTGGCTGACTAACTTAAATTAATATAATTGTAACATCTAGAATTTGAAAAAAAAAATTACTTTTTTTCTCAGTCAATGTTTTTCCTTGTTCTTTTATTTAAATATAGTGTTGGCTACGTTACCATTTCCTGGTGGCTAATGGACACTCAAATTAACGAATAAGAAGAAGCAAAACTTTCTTATTTGGCTATATTCCATCTGCAGTTATAAATAGCTGCTTCAACCCCTCCATATATATGCACCATAACATAATCAAATCATATACAGTAAAAATAAGAGTAGCTAGCCTGAACAAGAAGATGAAGGGTTTTGTGGTTGTAGCATTTATGTCTATGTTAGCCATAGAGTTCCTTATGGTGGTGGAGACAGGGCAGGCCCTAAGTTGCCCAAGAGTGGAATTATACTTGCTTCCCTGCTATACGTACGTCACCGGAGGTGGCAGTCCATCAAGCCATTGCTGCAAAGGGCTTAGGGATATAAATTCACGGACGCCAATCGCTGACCGGCGTGCAGCCTGTGAGTGCATTAAGGCTGTGGCTAGCAGCTATGCCGGCCAAATTAAGGAAGAACTGGCTGCCTCACTCCCCAAGCTGTGGGCGGCATAACTATCTCCAAGGATATCAATTGCAGCAAGTAAGTGTTCTTTATCACATCTCTATCACTGTGTTTGCTGAAATTGTTTTTCTTTCACTAATACTACTTGGTGAAAGAGTTCTATGTTTTGTTCACCCGTATAAATATACACCTTTTCTATATTTGTGCACATGATCATAACAGTCAAATTTGGCTACATCCATACTGAACTCAAATTTTGTGAGCCTCTTGACAACTAAGATGAGTTTTGCAAACATATTTTCTCACTGAACTTTTTGATATTGTTGGACAGCATTCCTTGAATTGAAGATAGTGGAGCAAAGAGGGAAAAAAAAGTTTAAGAGGGAGATTAGCACCTGGGAGCTGCTCTCTTCTCCGCAATATATCTCTATTAATTTGTAATACACTAATAATGACTGTGGTTGTTACGGAGAATCGGTGTATGCATTACTTGTGTATATTATTGAGTGGATCTCTCTCTTGACATCCTTTGGATTTGAATAAATTAAACATATAAATCAGCCTAATTAAAAAGGAATAAAAAGAAACACTATAACATTGATAATATGACTGAGTCCATATCTCTCTGTATCCGTTGCCATCCAACTTTATTACTTACATTAATCATGATCTCGTGGGTTGATTAAGTTAATAGAGTTATTATTTGCTACACTGGGTTAAGTAAATTATTTACACATACGGCTAAAATTTGAAGATTTTGCTTATGATAAGTCAAATTTACGATGTTAATATTCTTAAACTATTTACATATATCAATTTAAGATGCTTTTATATTCCAAAATGTATTTTTACAATATTAATATTGTGGATTAATTAAGTTAATAGAGTTATTATTTGGTACACTGGGTGGTAAGTAAAGTATTTACACATGCGACTAAAATTTCAAGATTTTACTTATGATAAGCCAAATTTGCCATATTAATATTCTTAAACTATTTACATATCTCAATTTAAGATGCTTTTATATTCTAAAATGCATTTTTCATATAAAAGTCATAAGACCATAAAATGAGCGATCTTGATTGATTTTAAATAGTGATTCTAGTTTAATAATTACTTTTTTTTATCATGTGTTTGTTGAGGTTGATCATACAAAAATGATCTAATATTACCTATATCATCATTAAAATAGTTTTTATAAAATTTTTGTTACAATATATATATATATATATATATACAAATTAAGTCATTTGTGTAAACTTCAGACTTCCACGGCGTACAAGATAAAAATTCAAGTTTATTTGTTATCAAATTAGTAAACATTGCTATAAAATTTTGTCACCATGATCATTTTGAAAGCCATCTATTACTGTGCTTGTGGAAAAGGCATTATTTGGCATATTGGCTTGAATTTCTAGCTTGTCATTAGATAAAACTATAATTTTTAGTTTGAGATATAGGGATATAGGAATTCAAACCTAAAACCTTAATTTTTTAAGGAGATTTTTGTACTAATTATATTGTGTGTGCTTGTGTTTAAACTAGCTACACATTTCAATTTAAGATATTTTTATTTTATGAATTGCCCTTTTCATATAAAAGTCATCAGTACATAAAATTAATGTACAATCAATTAAGTGTTTCATGTATGTAGTTTGCAAGAAAATTTGATTTAAATATTTGTGCATTCATATAGCTTAAAAAATTGACAAAAACAGTGCCATAATTATTGACATATAGGTATAGAAAAATGATAAACATCAACGGAGAATATGCTAACAAGGGATGGCTTAATTGGCAAGATCCAACAGCGTGGATATAAAATAAATTTGGTTCAAATTCAACTAGTGATCCTTGTTAGTAGGTATCCATTAAATTCCCATGTCAGCCCGGCCATTACATTCGGCCAGTTGGTCTCATGCTGTGCACTCGGCCAGGTTTTCCCAGGTTATACGGTAATTTTACAAAGAGGAATAATTAAGAGAAAAAATTACACTTGTCCATTATGTATTCATTTCTGGAATTCATATAACAGTTTTCTTGTTTCGTGTTCTAGATGGAAAAAGAAAAAATTAAATGAATTTTTACTATATGTATATAAGGAAGGAAATAAGATGTCAGTTCTATCGAGCAATTTACTATCTTTAAGGAAAAATAATATTAGGCTATATTTGGATGAAGTCACTTATATAAGAAGAATTTGGAATTCATATTTATATTCTAATTGTAACTTTTATTATTTTAATTCATAGAATCTTATTCCAAGCAGATGCAATGAGTTGGTGCTTTTCAAATTACATGTATGAATCTTTTTTTTTTTTTTTTACATCCAAGGTAGAGACTAATTCATATTTGGGACGAGAGCAGTAACCGGTAAATCTCTCTCAACAAATATGACTCCAAAGATTCAAATTCAGAATCTTTGGCCTCGAACGTTTTAGGGTTCAGCCTATTTTTACTGAGTCAACACTTTATTGATACATGTATGAATCTTAATTGGTGTTTTGGTGAATGCATCAATCTTAATTAGGCCACATATAATTGATACGTGGATCCAAATTTTGCAAAATGAGAGTAAAGACAAATAGGATTGGAATGGAATGGCTGATTCATGTTTACCTAAATCCTGCTTCTATCACCGAAAAAAGTAATTGTTTTAACCCTGTTGTAAGGTGGGAACTTGGCTATTTTAACTTTTATCTTGTACTTGTTTATATATAAGACATTTCATCAAAATTAATAGTTGTTAACCAAACAGTATGTGATTGAGTGATACTGAAGTCGACTTATAAATTCTAAGTTCAAACTTAGAGTTGTAATCACAGTACCAAAAATAATTAATAGTTGTTAAATTTTATATTATTAATTTTTGTTCATTATTTTTCTTGCTGCACTTGTTTATAAAACTATTATGAGTGTCTGAAATTATAAAATAAATAAATAATGTTTAGTTGGAAGAGATTTTAAAATACAAATGTTAAAACATACTGATAATTTTAGAGACATTGAAGCGAAATCATACATAATAGCCAAATACCCAATTTTATTAGGTTCAAATGCATGCATAATAAAACCCACAAGCTTGAATCAGTTGACATCGACAACAATTGGACTTCTCACAATATGAGTTCTATCAATCAATACTAGTGATGAGGAGACCATAGTCCCAGCAGGAAATTTTCCACCGGTAATAGTGATAACAAAAGATTGCTTCTCCTTCAAAGATTTAAATGAAAGAACATTAGGGACCACTGTGATGTTAATTTTCGAACTTGGGTGGACATTCACCTTATATGTGGAGTTAGCAGAGCCAACATTTGTGACTATTCTTCTAAAACTGACCTTAAAAGGATGCCGTGGCTGAACTCTTATTGCAAGTGAAGGATAGTTTAGATCTCTCACCATCGATCTATGAGGAGATACCCGGCAAGTACTATTGTCTCCAGTGATTTTTCTAACTTTTGATGTGTTATACCCAATATCGCAGAGCAGTTTCACATAGTCATCTCTTGAAAGTTCATAAACTAGACCAGGATTCACAGCTTCAATTGGGTTCACATGACCTGATCCATAAGAAAATTCTTTATCTTCACTGCCATTCATTGGCTTTGCTGTGGTCATGATAGAAGATTTAATGGCTGCCGGAGACCAATCGGGGTGAAAACTCTTGATATATGCAGCTATACCAGCAACATGTGGGCATGACATTGAGGTCCCAGATATTATGTTGTATTTGACAGATCTTTTATCTCCAACACTGCTAGAGGGTGAAGCAATAGGTGAATATGCAGCCAAGATATCTACTCCTGGGGCACTTATATCTGGCTTCATAATTTCCGGAACCTTTCTATTGGGTCCACGAGAAGAGAAAGAAGCAACCAAAGGAGCATTAGTATCTCTAATGGTTTCACTTCTTAGTATCTCAGCTTGAGGATTCTTAGCAGAATTTTCATATAATTGAAGAAGATGAAAGTCTTTAGGTCCTATGTTTGATGAAGGTAAAGGATCGATGTAAGACACATTATCCTCATACAATGCTATAACGCCAAATGCACCTTTGTGAAAACCCTCTTGAATTCCAACAGCACCAGCACATAAAATAATTTTTCCTTTTGCAATTTTGGAATCCAAACAATCTGGTAAACAATATTCGGGATATGAACAACTATTAAATGCAGCTTTCACTCCATCAATCAAGGGAAATTTTTTCCCATTTGCACTGAAAGCATTTATTGAATTCCCAACTATTGTTCTTCCATCTCCAAGAGAGATTTTGTCAACAAATCTTCGATCTATGGTGCTCGCTGCTACGCTTAGTAACCAAGGTGCAATGCTTGATACTGTTTCTCGATCAGGACCAAAGTTACCTGCAGAATTAACAGTAAGTATCCCTTTTCCCATTGCATGAAAAGAACCAATTGCAATAGAGTCTTCTATGAAATCAAATGGAAAATCTGATCCAAGTGAAATTGTAATGATGTCCACTCCATCTGTAATGGCATCATCAAATCCTGCCAAGATATTTGCATCAGTGCAATCTGGATTGCAAACTTTATAAGCAGCAATCCTTGCAGATGGAACCCCTCCTCTTGCTGTACCTCTGGCCAATCCATAGAAGCTCGCATCTCTTACTTTGTTTCCAGCTGCTGTTGAAGAAGTATGGCTTCCATGACCATCAAGATCTCTTGCAGATTGATCTTTGATGCGTAGATTTTCGCCATAATAACGGGCTCCAATTATCTTGTTGTTGCAAGTAAAATTCCTTCCACCTGCACATTTTCCCCTCCACTTTTTTGGAATAGGGCCAAAGCCTTTGTCATCGAAAATTTCTGACTCTGGCCAAATACCAGTGTCTACAACTCCAATTATAATATCACTTTCCCGTGACGTAGTTTTTGTAGTTGCTTCATGGAAACCCATGAAGTCCCAAGATCTGGTTGTTTGGAGTTGTAGAGTTTTGCTTGGAAAGATAGAGACTACTCCTTCCATTTGAGCAAGTTTTTGAGTCTCTTGGCTGGTGAGTTTGGCAGCAAATCCATTGAAACTCTTTGTATAACTTCGAACCAAGGAACTTGTTGCAAAATTGTCACCCACAACTTGTTGCAACATGTTTAGGTGGTGAGATGTTGGAAAATAGTTTTCCTTTGGAAGAGATCCCATATATATGATGTAAACTTTTCTGTCATCACCATTGGCATCACAATATGAGAGCTTGTTGCCAATGGCAAGAATGAAAGCTATGGAAAAGAGAATAGATCCCCAACCCCAAGTGGCCATTGTTTTGGTATGTGAAGGGAGGAGAACTTAGTTGGATCTTATATAATTGCTAGGATAGAGGAAACGACTAATGCTACATGGCCTAGATGCAAAGCACCTGGATTCAAACGGCCACTTGTTCCCGGGCTGTGCACTTGCCATTTTTTTCCACTCTATTACAATTTTCTAATTGGGAGAGCGTGTATTTGTACCAATAAAGAGATAATATACAGTTCTCAAATATGTTTTCATTTCTGGAATTCACTGTCAAATTACAAGGAAAATTTTCTTTCTTTTTTGGTTCAAGATGAAAAAAAAAAAAAACAAAAAACAGTGTTATCTTTACTGCATGTATAAAATGAAGGAAATAAAGCTATTGGAGCAATTTTCCCTCTTTAGAGAAGATAGTATTAGCCTATTGTTACATAAATTCATTTATCTAGAAAAAAAAAAATTGGATTTATATTCTTAATTTCTAATTATATCCTTCAATATTTAGTTGATAGAATATATGTTATACTTCAATCAAATGCAATGAGATATGCATGAATCATTGTTAATCAGGCTACATTTATTTTGTATGTGGAACTGAATTTTACAAACTAAGAGTAATTAAAACAAAATAAGGATGAAATAGAATGGCAAATGTATATATGTCACCCGATTTCCTTTACTATGTTTGAAACATAAATTTATGGTTAGCATAGAGTAAAAGTTTGTATCCAATTAAAATAAACGAAAAAAATAAAACTTAACGGTTAGCCCAGGACAGAATGTAGAATTATATCATTCATAATTTTAATTCGTTGAATGATGTCCTAGANAAAAAAAAAAAAAAAAAAAAGACCAGCTATCTAGCATTTTTCTTAAACCAATGTTATATATACAAACACAAATGAATATTTTTTGAAATTAGTATATAAATTAATGAATTCATGAATGAAAATCATAAGATACAAAGATCTTACATTATCATACATATAAGAAAAGTAAAATACCATTTTCGTCATAGACCAACCAGTCTCTCTCTTCTCTGTGTCTCTGTCTTTCTCTCTCTATCTCTCTTTCTATCTTAAATTAATTTCTGTGTGTTTCATTTTTATTTGCCATTAAATGAAACTCAATTCTCAAATCCCTTTATCTCGAGCTCCTCCGATTCCCAGATCCCTCCTCACCCCAACCCCTATCAGACGTAGAGACCATGGGAGAGTGAAGAATCGTTTTAACCCACTTAATTTCAATGCCTCACACATGTCTAGTTACACATGCCACCTACGATATTAAATGCCACTTTATCTTTTAACAGGTCATGTGAATTTTTTCATCCACTTTCACTAATTGATATTAATAAAGGATTGATTTGGTAGATAGATTAATTTTTTGAGGGCTAAAATGACACAAAAAGTAAATCAATGATTAAAGTGATATTCGAACATTTTTTTAGGGACGAAAATGATATTTTACTGTAAAAAAAAATCTTATGATATGTATGTTAACACGTTAAGAAAAAAATTTAAATTTTTCATTAGGCCTTATCAAAAAAAAATTCATTAGGCTATCTTTGGATAAATTCATTTATCTAGAAAGAATTTGGATTTATATTCTAATTATATCTTTCATTATATTTTAGTTCATAGAGTGTTATATTTCAATCAATGCAATGAGATATGCATGAATCAATGTTAATTACGCTACATATATTTTGTATGTGGAACCAAATCTTACAAAATGAGAGTAATTAAAACAAAATAAGGATAGAATGGAATGGTTAATATATGTTACAGTAATAGTTCTGGTCCAGTAAAAAAAAGAAAAAAAAAAAAAAGAACTTAATAATTAGCCAAGGAAATAATGTCAAATTATATCATTCGTAATTTTAATTCGTTGAATGATATCTTAGATCAAAAGCCATTATTCTACTTCAAGATGCTAGGGAGCTAAATTTTTTTTTGGCAAAGTTGTTTCCAGACTAATGTATACTTATAACCACATTTAAATGAAAAAAAAAAAAAAGTGGTATAAATCACACATTCATTCAAAGTTGGTTATAAATACACGTAGTATAACAATAAGTTTGTCAAAAAAAAAAAGTCTAGCTATCTATCATTTTTCTTAAACTAATGTTATATATACAAAGAAGTTTGGTTATCTAACATCTTTCTTTTATATATATATATATACAAAACACATGAATATTTTTTGAAATTAGTACATTAATTAATGAATTCATGAATGAAAATCATAATATACAAAGATCTAGATGAAATGGGGGAGTGTAGAACCGTGATATGTAAAGTTCATGACGGAGGCTATGGGAATCCATTGGCAAGCATTTCATGTGAGCCATGTCATTGCTTACAACTCAGCCTAGCGGTTCCCTAATTTTTTGTGTACGAAAAATAAAATAAAAATAAAAAGGTTTAAGACATGAATGTGATAGCAAAATATCCAATTTTATTTAAGTTCAAAGAAATGAACATATAAGCTAGAATCAGTTGACATCCACAATGATTGGACTTCTCACACTATGAGTTCCATCAATCCATATTAGCGATGAGGAGACCATAGTTGCAGCAGGAATTTCCCTCCCGTAACAGTGACAACAAAAGATTGTTTCTCCTTTAAAGATTTAAATGAAAGAACTTTAGGCACCACCACGATATTAAGTTTTGAACTTTTCGGGACATTCACCTTATATGTGGAGTAGTTAGCAGTGCCAACATTTGTAACTGTTCTTCTAAAGGTGGCCTTAAAATTATGCATAGGCCGAACTCGAATTTCTAGTGAAGGATAATTCAGGTCTTTCACCATTGATCTCTGAGGAGATACAGGGCAAGTGCTATTGTCTCCAGACATTTTTCTAACTGTTGGTGTGTCATACCCAATATTGCATAACATTTTCACTTAGTCCTCTACAGAAAGATCGTAAACTAGACCAGGATTCATAGCTACCATTGGATTAGCGTGCCCCGATCCATAAGCAAATTCCTTATCTTCACTACCATTCATTGGTTTTGCTGTGGTCATGATAGAAGATTTAATAGCTGCCGGAGACCAATCAAGGTGAAAACTCTTGACATATGCAGCTATACCAGCAACATGTGGGCATGACATTGAGGTTCCAGATATTATGTTGTATTTAACAGATCTTTTATCTCCATCAATGTCAGAGGGTGAAGCAATAGGTGAATATGCAGCCAATATATCAACTCCTGGGCACTTATATCTGGCTTCATAATTTCTGGAACCATTGAATTGGGTCCACGAGAAGAGAAATCAGCAACCAAAGGAGCCTTAATATCTCTAATGGCTTCACTTCTTAGTATCTCAGCTTGAGGATTCTTAGTAGAATTTGCATATGATGTAACTAGAAAAAAATCATCAACAGCTACATTTGCGGAAGGCAAGGGAACAACAAATGACACATTATCCTCATGCATTAATATTGCGCCAAATGCACCAGCTTTATAAGCCTCAGAACCTCCATCAGCTGCTGAGCATAGAACAAATTTTCCTTTAACCTTTCTGGGATCCAATAAACATACTGGTGAACATGTTCCTAAAAAGGCATGTGAGCAACTTTGAAATGATGCTTCCGCTCCATCAATTAACGGTAGTTTCTTCCAATTTGATGTGAAAGAATTTATTGAAGTCCCAAATATTGTTCTTCCATCTCCAAGTGAAACTTTGTCTACAAATTTACGATCTATGGTGTTCGCTGCTACACTTAGTAACCAAGGTGCTATGCTTGTTATGGATTCTCGATGACCACCTTCGTTCCCTGCAGAATGAACAGTAAGTACCCCTTTAATCATTGCATGAAAAGAACCAATTGCAATAGAATCATCTTTGAAATCAATCATTGAAGGACTTCCAAGTGAAATTGTAATGATGTCCACTCCGTCAGCAATGGCATCATCAAATGCTGCCAAGATATTTGCGTCTGTGCAATCTGCATCGCAAACTTAATAAACAGCAATCCTTGCAGATGGAACCCCTCCTCTTGCTGTACCTCTTGCCAATCCATAGAAGCTCGCGTCTCTTACTTTGTTTCCAGCTGCTGTTGAGGCAGTAAGTTCTTGCCACCTGCACATTTTCCTCTCCACTTTTTTGGAATAGGGCTAAAGCCTTCGTCACTGAAACTTTCTGACTCTGGCCAAATTCCAGTGTCTACAACTCCAATTATAATGTCACTTTCTGCTGGCTAAGCTTCTTTGGTTTTTTCATGGAAACCCATGAAGTCCCAAGATCTTGTTGTTTGGAGTTGCAAAGTTTTGCTTGGAAAGATAGAGACTACTCCTTCCATTTGAGCAATCTTTTGTTTCTCCTGGCTGGTGAGTTTGGCAGCAAATCCATTGAAACTCTTTGTATAACTTCGAACCAAGGAACTTGTAGCAAAATTGTCACCCACAACTTGTCGCAACGTATCTAGGTGGTAAGATGTTGGAGAATACTCTTCCTTTGGAAGAGTTCCCATACATATGATGTGAACCTTCCTATCATCAGCATTGGCACTACAAAATGAGAACTTCCTAATGGATAGAATGAAAGCTATGGAAAAGAAAAGAGAATAGATGCCCAAGTGGACATTGTTTTGGTATGAGAGAGGAGGAGACCCAAATAGGATGTTATATACACAAGAATAAGGAGGACAAGCTCATTTTGTACATGTGCCAGTAATAAAAAGTAAATGCACTTATATGTCATATTCATTGTTCCAATTAATTAATTGACAGTTAATAACGGTCAAAATATGATTCACATCACAACGTTTTTGGTTCAAGATGAAAAATGACCAAAAACATGGTCCCCTTTATTGTCTGGATATATATGAAGATGGAAACTGAATATTAGTAGTAATGGAGCAATTTGGTGAAAGACCAGAAAGTAATATTAGGTTGTATTCGGATAAGTTCATTAATCTAGAAAGAATTTGGATTTGATACTTATATTCAAATCCAAATTTCATTAATCTTATTCTAATCATGGGACAGAATTTTTCAAATTACAAGCATCCATCTTAGGCCAATTATGTTTGGTAGGTGAAACCAAATTTGCAAAATACGACTAAAAATTATGTAAGATTGGAACAGGAGCATTTTATCACACAAAGTTATAGTTGCGGGTATTTTGACAACAGAACCCCATGGAGCAAGGATGGCTCGCCCTAATTTAGTANGGAGCAAGGATGGCTCGCCCTAAATTTAGTAAGTTTAGCTCCATCTAAATGTCAGGAGTAAAGTCTTAGTTCCTAGGTTACCCCAAAAAAAAAAAAAAAGATATATAGATAGCATGAAGCAATTATTCATAATCCATTCTTTGGTTTTGTCATGAATGCAATCAAACACCTCAGTCCTCGCTTTAGCACCTGACAGTACCTCAGAGAGATACCTTAGGAAACCAAATAAAAAAAAAAAAAAACACCCCAGCAATAGTTGGCCCATACGTGCTATCAAAATAGGAACTTTTCTTTATTCGCTAATTGCTAGACTGATTTATAGCATAGTATCATCGTCATTTTTTGTTATATGCTCTTAACCTCTTAAAAGCCACTCAAATCTCATACTGTCATTAAGAATAAATAACTATTTTTTAACCTTGTTACCGGGTGAGAACTTACATTCTTACTCCTCCCTGAGTTTTGACTAGTAGACAAGTTTGCCAAAAATTAGAAGATAATACTTCGGTGTGAGCACGAGACTTAGCTCGGAAAATCGATGCACAATCCACGAAGTGAGAAGCACTGCGGCTGCTCTACTCTAGGGCAGAAACCCTAGGAGAGAAAAATTTTAACTTGTGTGTTGAGAAAATAATTGTACTTTAATTTTTGTGCACGTGCATTTTTTATTTTTTTTTGCAACAATTCTGAATTTGAACATAAGCNGAGTCTTAAAAATGACCTCAATACTACATAACTACAAGTTGTTTAATGCATTTTTTATTTTTTTGAATTTACACTTACTGGGATCTAAAATATTATTTATCATAATTTTATCTTTTTCTTTTTGGGAAACTTATACTTTTTCCAAACTCTTTATAACGAGATGAAGGACTAAAATCTAATTCTAATTTTTTTTTTTTATTATGGTACGAATCAATAAGCAACAAAATGTCGTTAAAGGTGGAGAAAATTAGTACCTTTCTTTCCTTTTTAAAGTAAATTATTATAGTTTGATTTGGACATACCAATTTTTAGCAGGTATTTGAATTTGACATTTACATTGGAGTTTTCATTTGTTTTCATAATTTATTGAATCTTATAAAATTGTCAATCAAATTCTAGGAGAGTTATTTTAAGCTACATTATTCTTAAAATCATTGATTTAGTAATTATTTAGTACTACAATCCATACCACATTGACTTTTGGAATGATTGGCACAAATTATTCTAATTATCAATTTTGCCTACGTGATATTAACACCATTTGTGATTTAATTAATGGGTGATAATTTACACCCAAAACATGGCATTTGAATGACGAACCTTTTGCACATTCATCGACATATTATGCGATTATGCATACAACTAGAAATAAGTGATTTGTAAGCTTATATTAGTCCATATAAAAAATATATAAAAAGCTAATAAAAAAGTTGAAAGTAAGCATGCATATTCAATTTATATCATTTATAATCTTTTATTAATTGAATATTATTACTTTTTGTCAATAAAGTCTTTGATCAAAGATATTTTTCAATTAAGCTACTAAAAGTAATCTAGCAGTGAAAAATTTAGGTTATTTACAAAAGATCAGTGTTAAACTTTTTTTTTGAAATTCATCATATTCAAACATGTTAGTAATTTTATAACGTGTATATAAATAAATGCATTCATTGATGAGGATATAATCATGCTTGTAGAATCGAAGTCATTAATGTGAAGCCAAAATATAAAGTTTTATTTAACTTCAAAGTTGGAATCAGTTGACGTCCACAATGATTGGACTTCTCACACTATGTGTTCCATCAGTCCAAACTAATGATGAGGAGACCATAGTTTGAGCTGGAATCTTTCCTCCTGTAACAGTGACGATAAAAGATTGTTTTTCCTTCAAAGATTTAAAAGAAAGAACTTTAGGCACCACCAAGATGTTAATTTTTGAACTTTGGAGGACATTCACCTTATATGTGGAGTTAGCAGCGCCAACATTTGTGACTGTTCTTCTAAAGGTCACATTAAATAGGTTCATAGGTTTAACTTTTATTGCAAGTGAAGGGTAGTTTAGGTCTTTCACCATTGATCTCTTAGGAGATGCTGGGCAACTGCTATTGTCTCCAATGATTGTTCTAATTGTTGATGTGTTATACCCAATATTGCAAAGCAGTTTTCACATAGTCATCTCTGGAAAGTTCATAAACTAGACCAGGATTCACAGCTTCTATTGAGTTGACATGACCTGATCCATAAGCAAATTCTTTGTCTCCACTACCACTAATTGGCTTTGCTGTGGTCATGATAGAAGATTTAATAGCTGCTGGAGACCAATTGAAAGCTCTTCACATATACAGCTACACCGGCAGCATGAGGGCATGTCATTGAGGTTCCAGATATTATGTTGTACTTCACAGATCTTTTATCTTCATCAATCTCAGTGAGTGGAGCAATAGGTGAATATGCAGCCAAGATATCTACTCCTGGAGCACTTATATCTGGCTTCATAATTTCTGGAACCTTCCCATTGGGTCCACGAGAAGAGAAATAAGCAACCAAAGGAGCATTAATATCCTTAATCGTTTCACTCTTTAGTATCTCAGCTTGAGGATTCTTAGTAGAGTTTGCATATGACCGAACTAGATCAAAACCATTATTATCTACATTGGCTGAAGGCAAGGGAACAATAAATGACACATTTCCCTCATGCAATACTATTGTGCCAAATGCAACCGAATCATAAGCCTCGTCAACCGAATCAACTGATGAGCATAAAACAATTTTCCCTTTCACCTTTTTCGGATCCAAACATCCGACTGAACATGTGTCAGTAAAGGCAGCATTTGAACAAGCTTGATATTTAGCATTCGTTCCATCAATTAAGGGAAATTTTGTCCCATTTGATGTGAAACCATTTACTGAATTCCCAACTATTATTCTTCCATCTCCAAGTGAAATTTTGTCAACAAATCTACGATCTATGTTGCTCGCTGCTACGCTTAGTAACCAAGGTGCAATGCTTTCTGTTGATTCTCGATCAGGACCACTGTTACCTGCGGCATTAACAGTAAGTATCCCTTTTTCCATTGCATGAAAAGAGCCAATTGCTATAGTATCTTCATTGAAATCAACTGGGGAAGATAATCCAATTGAAATTGTAATGATGCCCACTCCATCTGCTATGGCATCATCAAATCCAGCCAAGAGGTTTTCATCTGTGCAATCTTCAGTGCAAACTTTATAAACAGCAATCCTTGCAGATGGAACCCCTCCTCTTGCTATACCTCTTGCCAATCCATAGAAGCTCGCGTCTCTTAGTTTGTTTCCAGCTGCTGTTGAGGAAGTATGGCTTCCATGACCTAGAAGGTCTCTTGCTGACTCGTGTAAGCCTAGATCTTGGCCATAGTAACGAGCTCCAATGATCTTGTTGTTGCAAGTGAAGTTCTTGCCACCTGCACATTTTCCCTTCCACTTTTTTGGAATAGGACCAAAGCCTTTGTCACTGAAGCTTTCTGACTCTGGCCAAATTCCAGAATCTAGGACTCCAATTATAGTATCACTTTCTGCTGGCTTAGTTTCTTTGCTTGTTTCATTGAAACCCATGAAGTCCCAAGATCTTGTTGTTTGGAGTTGCAAAGTTTTGCTTGGAAAGATAGAGACTACTCCTTCCATTTGAGCAAGCTTTTGTGTCTCCTGGGTGGTGAGTTTGGCTGCAAATCCATTGAAACTCTTGGTGTAACTTCGAACCAAGGAACTTGATGCAAAATTGTCCTCCATAACTTGCTGTAACAAACTTAGGTGGTGAGATGTTGGAGAATACTCTTCCTTTGGAAGAGATCCCATATATATGATATAAACTTTTCTTTCATCGCCATTGGCACCACAGAATGAGAAATTGCCAATGGCAAGAATGAAAGCTATGCATATAAGAATAGGTTCCCAAGTAGCCATATGTTTGGTGCGCGAGATGTGAGAAGAGGAGGGGTAAGTAGGATGATATATATATACAAGGATAAAGAGGAGACGTGAAATAGTGACTAAATATGATTCACATAACAAACTTTTTGATTCAAGTTGGAAGAAAATCAAAACATGATCCTATTTACTTATTAGAGTAAAACCCTTTTTTAGTCCTTGAAAAATGCAATCACTGACAAATTCGTCCTCCAAAAATTTTCGGTGACAAATTAGTCCTTGAATTATTATTTCGCTGACAAATTAGTCCTCCAGTAGGTAAGATCAATGAAAAGAAAAGAATGACTTGAATAAGAAAATGAGGGCTTGAACATAATTAGGAAATATCAATGAAAAAAATTTAAGAAAAAGGTCTACAGGGGTCTAAAACTTTTCTCATTAAAGTACCAGAGGACTAATTTGTCAGACAAAATAATAATTCAAGGATCAATTTGTCACTAAAAATTTTTGGAGGATGAATTTGTCAGTAACTGTATTTTCCAAGGACTAAAAAAAGGTTTTACTCTACTTATTAATGGATATAAAGCTGGAAATAAAAATAATCTCCATTCTTCAAAATCAAATAACTTTTGGCTGTATTTTGATAAACTCTTTCACATAGAAAAGGATTTGGATTGTGATATTTGTATTCAAATTATATCTTCCATTATTTTGATCCTTGAATTTTTATTAGAATCAAATGCCTTAATATAGTGTATATCAAATTACATCAATCTTAGGCCACATACATGTATTCGGTACATTGAACCAAATTTATGAAATTATGAGAGTAAAAGGAAATAAGGTTTGGAATAGAATGATCGATATATGTTACTTTCTTTCCTATTATTTCACGAATGAAATACATATAAAACACAAGTTAGGTAATTCAGAGAATGAGGTCCAAGAAGATGCTATAATATATTACAATAAAAGAGAGATTCGTTATGTATGCACATGCACAAAAACTAAATTAATATAATATAATTCTTATGATTGTATTTATTTATTTGGTAAATTCATGATTCTTTATATATATATGCCTGATTCTGTTAATTTGTATATATCAAGATGGAAGTAACTAAAATCTAATTCTTATTCAAATCCAGCATATTAATTAGTGTTAATAGAATTTATATCATGATTTTTAGTTTAATGACACTTTATATCAAAAGAATACAAACCTCCAACAAAAGGCAACATATATAGCAAGACAAAACTAAACAGTTTGTAGTTAAGTGATATTAAAATCATCATCAGGATTTGTGAGATTTGTGTTCGAATTCAAAGTCATAGCCAAAAATACTAAAAAANTTTAAAATCATAGCCAAAAATACTAAAAAAATATTGCAAGAAAAAACAACTTTCCTATCTCCATGTTAATATGTTCTAAACAAGCACAGATATAACAGAATGTTGCAAAGCTTTTGAATTGCAACCTAAAAAATATTCTTCATACCTCCATGTTTTATTTTTGGTGTGTCAAGTTAGCATAAAAGACATGAAAATGACTCTATTATTTGAGTATCGCAAAAAATATGGGCAAAAATCTAAGAGAGGCAACTTCTCCTCTAAACATAGCTTGCAGCATTAGGAGGCAACAATTGATTTCGCAAAAGTTTTGTCAAATATCAATTTTTTGGACAGTTGATTTTGGACCTTGAAATTTTATTATTATTATTATTATTACAACAGTTTAGACATCACTTATTTTAGGTTTGGAATTTTATTTTTGATACAAGAGAGGGATTAACAATCAAAACTGAAAGCACTCGGCCCGGGATATCCTCCATAAGTTTACAGCATTTTCTTGATAAATTTTAAGTCTTAACAATTACCACTATTAAGTCAACAGGAATTGATTTAGCTAGTAAAAATCGAATTATTTCGCTTGTAAAACTTAAGTTTAAATCTCACTATAAACAATCTCTCTTTGGTGGGCAACCTGTAAGTACCACTATAAGTCTTCATTAAGACCTATGGCATATCTTAATCTTAAAATGAAATAGTCTCCTCTCGTTTAACCTAAATTTTTATGTAAAAAAAAAAAGAAAACAATTGCCACTCTTACATTTTCTCTGTAATATAACACAATTAAATATTTATCTCATAAATTTAATTAAACCCACTTTAATTTTTAATTTTTTCAGAATAGCTTTAATTTACTTGGCTACCACTATTATATGTTTTGTTCAGATACAAGTGGTGTATCTAACATTTCTCTCTATTAATTAAGCACTTCCAATATAAGACAAAACAGAAAATTAGCATCTTTGAGGGGAGATCCTAGTTGTTAAGCACTTGATAATTTATCGTTGTAGTACCGGTTCGATTCCCATTGGAAATATATTTGAATTTTTATTGTGTAATTTTTAATGGAGAAAAAATAAATATTTTCAAGAATCATCAAATATATGATAGAAATAAATTACCGGAAGAGATTAAATCGAAAGGTCCAACACAGTTTGGGTAATTTTCGTAATCTTCCAACTATAAACCATGGGAAAGAATGAAGATTTTTCCAAGCTAAATAAAAGAATCTCTGATAATGGAGAAAAAAATTAATAAAAATTGCAAGTTAACTGCCTTAAGTAAACAAATGGGGGTGCCATTACCCAGATATCTCTTTTACACTATAATTAAGTAGACAAAATTAAATCCAAATTATTACAGAGATTATTATTTCTTTGCATTTTATTGTAAACTTATAATAATAAAATTTAAAATTTAAAGAATGAATCAGAAAAATATAAAAATTAATTTCTATCGATGCCAAAATGGATAAAATAAAGCATATAAGAACAGGGCCCAGAAGAGCCAGCCATAACACACACCCACACCACCATGGGTTTTTCAGCCCACCAACTCCAACCCCAAAAATAAAATCGAAGGAAAAAAAAAAAAAAGATAAAACGATGTGTTTTGGGTTTCTTATTTTTCTCATTAAAAGGGCGAAAACTGGTTATCCCGCTTGAATCAAACTTCAAACTGAGGAGAATTCGAGACTGGAATCCTCAACATCTTCTTCTTCTTCTTCTTCTGTGTCTTTCTTTATTTCTACAGGTAACGCACCACTCTCCATTTAACTATTTGATTCTGTTACACACACACACACACACTCTCTCTCTCTCTCTGTGATTACTTGCAGTTTTTCTCTCTTCCGCTTGTACGAGCAGAAGAGGCGTTCGCCGGCGTCGTGCCGGTGTGGTGCTGCCACTTTGTATCAAATAGGAGTACCCTTCCATACCCAAAAATTATTCGGGCGAACCCACTCTAAAAATTTGTGAAAAAAGGGAAATTGGGTGATAAAGACATGAAATTGACAACGTAGTAGGGTGTTTGTTTCTAGATGAATTGATAATTTTCACTCCTCTTCTTGCATGCCTCCTGTTTTAACACTTAATAAACAGTAGACAACCTAAGAGTGCCACATGAGAGTAGAAGAAAAAGATGTGAAAACAATACCTTTTGAATTCTAGTGTTTGAAATTTTGAAAACAATTCTTCAAGGTTAAAGGTTTGTCGTATTAATTGATATTGAGGGTTCAGTTAGTTTCGTTGATTTGTATTTGCCATATAATCTGACTTCTTCATTTGTTTCAATTTGCCATAGGTTGCCTTGTCCCTGGTGTGCTTTGGAATCATTGATTCTTTATCTTTTTATTTGGCTTTCTTCATGATCACTTTTGTTAACGAACCCACTTTAAAAAAACAAAATTGTGAAGAAAAATGAAATTGGCGAGTAAAAGGGTGATAAAGAGATTAAGGGTGTGCTTGGTAAGAGTGAAAATGGGGAAAATGGAGGGAGAAAGTGAGGAAATTGTATGCATCTAGGAATTTAATGTTTACGGACTTAGTTGCTCTTTCAAACTTCATCTTGGTGAGAACATCGTGATACAGGTAATTAAACAATGCAAATTTGCTTGCAGAGGCAAAATGAGGTGTTTTCAATCTGTTACAACCAAGAAGGGAATGTATCCATTTCTGATTTCCTTAATTATGCTTAGGTCTAATGGTTTAGTAATGATGTCAAAGTACTTTTGTAGCTTGATTAGGATCTAGGCATGTAAACTGTTGTAATCTAAAAGCAAGGCCTTAACCGAAAATTAACATAGGAAGAAAAGAGTAGCTAAAAGCAAGGTAAACTGTTAAAACTGTTTATGCATTACTAGCTGGGTGTCCTCAATCAGGGTAACTGCCACTGCATATTAGAAGGATATTTTAATCTATTTTTTGTCTGAGGCATGACATACTTCATGTGGATGTCTAGTCAATAATTTTACCCTTACTTCATGCCTCCTACAAAGGCCTTAAAAGTTTATGTGCATAATCTAGCTAGTTGCAACAGTTACAACATTTTTTCACCTATTTAGTTGCTGATGACCATATATTTCATTTTCCTTCTGAAAGAAAACTGGTAATAATAAAATGTAGAGCTATCATGAATAGTAAATCTAGACATTGTATAGCTGCTTTCATGCTTTTTTAATACTGCAGTATTGCTAATTTACTTTTAAATCTGTATATATGGCATTCCCATGACCACAAGTACTCCTCTATTTTTTGTGTGTCATAAATTTAATTTGTCTCTTGCATGCTGATGGTTTATCACGGTGATGCCTTCCCTTTTTAAAAAGAAAAAAAATTCATATAAGCTTTTTGTGTTGCAGAGCCCAGTATCCAAGTCTACACTTTCCAAGATAATGGCAAAATATGTTACTCCAGGGCGGCTGCTGATTAAAGATGAAAATTTGGACCTTCACCCAAAAAGTAAGCTTATATTGTTATGACATTAATGTCCAACATATAGAGGAGAGTATNTAATTTGTCTCTTGCATGCTGATGGTTTATCACGGTGATGCCTTCCCTTTTTAAAAAGCAAAAAAATTCATATAAGCTTTTTGTGTTGCAGAGCCCAGTATCCAAGTCTACACTTTCCAAGATAATGGCAAAATATGTTACTCCAGGGCGGCTGCTGATTAAAGATGAAAATTTGGACCTTCACCCAAAAAGTAAGCTTATATTGTTATGACATTAATGTCCAACATATAGAGGAGAGTATCACCTGACTAGTAATGGTAAAGACAAATTTGGAATAAAATTAAAAAGAAAAAAAACTTGTAAACCAGATAAGATGGTTCTGCAAACCTACAATAAAATCCAATTTTTATGCTCTGATCCAAGGTAAAACTTCAAGTAGAGTTTTGTTCTCAAATGTCCTCAAGATTCAACCTGTCTCTGGATTTATTTTACATGTAATGATATGATGCATGAAGCAATCATTATTATTATTATTATTTCTTTTAATTATGCAGCCACACTGCATTCTTACTGTATTGGCTTTCTTCTCTAATAATCTTCTTTTTATTTGTTGGGACAGAGGCTGTCTTCAGTGGGAAGGCAAAGAATTCTAAGACAGTTGGAAAGAAAGATGGTGTAGGACTTGGAGGTCGAAAAGCTCTCAATGACATAACAAACAAAACATCTGTTCAAGCTGATACCTCATCAAGGAAAAAGAATTTACCTAAGGAGGAATTTAATGTAAAGGAGGAAATGTTTTTGCATGATCACAAGAAGTGCATTGAGTCCCAAAAAGCTGCAATGAGAAGTTTTAACATAGAGATGGTTCTTCCGAGAGATGGTAATTGCAACTGTCCTTTACTTACATAGTTATTAGTGTTGGCTTGTGATATGCTCTTTAAAGTTTTGTTATCAACCACATGTCTAATATTAGCATTACCTAAAATGTCTGAGTTTAGTTTTACATATTATACTTGGTCTCCTTTATTTTATGATGTGATTGTATATAATTGCATGTGAGTAAGTTCACTAACTTGGAGATGTTTAGTGTTATTTCTAATAATATTGGATTTTGACATGGTATTGCTTGTAGTAATTAACACTGCCTATGAGGATTAGTGGACTTGGGGAAGAAAACATTCTTAAGAAAAAGGGGACTTGAATTTAGGAGGATATGAGGAAATAGTCAACATTTAACTCTTAAATTCGTTTTATAAATTGCTCACAAAATAGATTGAAAATCTTGAATTCATATGAAGTGAGATTATTATATCTTACTTGTCCCCTCTCCTTTTGGTGAAATAAAATTGGATTTTCATGTCTCGCATTATTACATGAAAATATGTTGGTAGCAGCTATAGCTTCTGCATGGGGCTTCTAACCTCTTCTTTTTCTTTTTCTTTTTTTGATAAAAACTTTTGACTTCATTTTTTTATATGCAGGTTTCATTTCTATTCCTGAACATGATGAGTTGAAACATACAAAGGTAGTGGTCTGTTTCTGTTACACCTATTTCATTTGTTTTATTTTGTAGTCAGTATTGGTAGAGGAAGTCTGCTTTGAGAAAAGTCATTGGATACATGCTATTTCATTTTGTTATATTTTCCCTATAAAATTAATTTGTCGTTCGTTGCATTACCTTTTTTGTCCATTGAATACAGTAAGGAATGTCTGGTATCCGTCTTTGAGATTATTGTTGATTAAAGTATTTAATCATCCTCTACATGTCAACATGAAGCAATATATTTAATTTGATTAGATTCTTTTTACAGTTTTTCTAGAGTTTGTCCTACACTTATTCTCTTTCCGTATTCCTTTTTCATGGCTTTAGGCTGAGCTTGATTCCCCTAGATGCTACCCGGAACCAGAAGAATTGCCTATGTCTGAGTTTTCTGATTGGCTGAACTGTTCAACGCCGTGGAGATCTCCTCCATCTTCTCCAATACGATGGCCATCTCCACCATCTCCTTTTGGATGGCGAGATGAGCCACTTGAATTTGTTCTGAAGGAAGAAATTGATGCTCAAATGTAGGCTGCCACTTTCTTTTCATTATTTTTTTTTCAGTTAAGACTTTCTTTTGTAACATAACTCAAAAGTGTATCGCTACAAGTTAACCAACTATTTGTTCAACTGTTAGTGCTTAAGAAATTGGTAACTGCTAGTTGTCATAGTGAACTTTGTTTGTTCACATTTAACTCAATTGTCATTCTTGATAACTCTTGAATTGTCTTTAAGATTCTCCCTTTCCTGAAAGTTGCTTGCTTGTCTGTTTAAAGAGACTAAAGAAAATTTGGTGGATTTCATGTCAACCAACATATTTGATATGCTTCCAATTCAGAAGGAAGAGCATATTCTATAGAAAGAAATTGGCTACTCATCTACCACCTTTTACCATGCATGAGAACTTGGTTGACTACCTGATCCCCCTAGAACCTTTTATTACAAGAACAATTCACTGTCTTAATTGAAAGAGCAAGGGAAAGGAAAAAACTAACAGAAAAGCCCTTGCAAAGAAATTTCACAGCACATTCAAGAGAGTTAATACATGAGAGAAAGCATCCAGCTGTTAAACCTTATCTAGATGATGAGAACCAAACAAAGTATTCCTTCTGAACAATTAAGTAAATCCCCATGACTGCTCTACTCACTCTACAAAGGTGACAGATTTTCAAGCTCATCATCAGACCCATGCAAGTAGGATGAAAAAAAAAAAGTTGAGTTCAATGTCCCTTCCCACAGTGTATCAAACCTCCAGCAGCCAAGAAAAGACCAAAGACGGCACTACTTCCAAGTGTAGTCTGTCCAATATGCCTAATCTTCAAAAGTCCAGGTACCTGCATATCAAATAATCAATAGATTAGCATAAACACTGCCAAATAGGCACTCTGAAGGAAGTAACTCATTTTTATCTGTCACTTTAGTGTGATTCAATTCAATATTACGGTAACAAAAGATTTAAGAAGTAATCATTGACAAGCCTGAGGTCATCTTTTACATCTATTTGTTACATTTGGAAGCATGGGTCCTCTTAGATGCTGCCATAAATCTCACATATCTTCAATAGGTCCACTTTTCCTACTACATTCCTCTTTCAATAGGCTTATGGGGCAGAAGATTGAAGCTCATATCAAAGGTACAATGACATTGTCCAGTGTACTTCGGCTTCATTCTTTAAGCTTTACCCCTTTTTACTCCTCTACAACCGAAACTGGCTGCTTCTCCCATTTTTTCAGTCACATAAAGCTAAACTCGGCATTAAATTCAGGGATGTCTCACAGCCATGGGCTATTTATATTTCTGATATATCTCATAGGATTGCTTCCATGATCTACACTATTGGTCACAATTTCAGTTTTCATTAAAGCCTCTTTTCTGTGATGCCTTTAGTTATATCAATTTTTTTTTAATTAAATTAATAAGGCAGCCTCAGCACCTCAACCATTTGGGGCTTAGCGCCTCAAGTTTTCTTATACTTTTGACAACAATGCCAACCTTTTCCTCCTTTCAATATGCTTCTTCTTTGCCTCCAATGCCCAGCTTAAACATGTTCATAGACCTGCTTTCATAGTTGGGCTCTAATGACAAGACAAAGTAATTTGTATGCTTCCTGCAACAGAATGAACTCAGCCACAACCCAAGTCCATCTAACTTCTCTGAGCCAGATTCATCAATTAAGCAGTCAATCTCCTCTATCAAAACTCAAAAGGTTTAGCAGTGCTTGTGGCAGAGCAAGTAGATTCTTGCACTCTGTCCTCAAACATAAATTTTAAGAATACCATTGATTATATGTTGCGTCTTACAATAAATAACAGTTTCTATTCCATATAACAACATCATACAGAAGCTACTGATAGAATTATACTTATTATTTTTCCTTGTAAGCATTCAACGCAAAGATACCAACAAAACAACCAAAAGCTAAGCATGTAAATTTATTTTGGTAAGGGCGACATTTCATCAATAACAGATACAAACTGGAGGTCCACATAATCTCATTACCAAAGCTCTGGACAAGATCATATGACATACCTTATACCTAACAGCCTCATATGTCCCATACACAGCACCTGGACAAAAACAGATAAACTAGGTCAAAGTTTTAAACAAATTTTCAGACTCAAGTGAATTGAACCATATACAAAAACCAAGTTGAACATACACTATAGATTGTACGATAATTTAACATTAAGTTTAACTCCTCAAAGTTTTCAGCAGTTAGTAAAGAGTTTTACAACACCACCTTGCGTGACTATGTCAAATATTTCTGGAAGGGTCTGCATAGTTCAGATTTCATACAAACTTACAGATGGAGACCAGACATTCCATACTGATCGTATGAAGGTTTAAGCTCATCAAATATAATGACAAATCATGAATGCATGCATGTCTAGCATTAAGCACACGGCAGGATACCAAGATTATTGTCCCCTTTTCTTTCTACTGAGCATATTTTCATGCTTCTATCAAAAGGGTATATCAGTTAAATTGTTTCAAGGCTCATTACCTAATTATTTTGGGCATATGGAATTGAGCATTGAGAGACTGGATGCTCTATCAATTTCTTGGTACAGAATTATGAAAGAAGATCTTCATCCCACTTAGGGGGGAAAAAGTATATGAAAGAAGACATATTCAGTTTCTTACTAATTACTACAGAATCCTATGGTCTGAGATCATAGAATATGTCCTGGATCAACTGTAGAAGTATTACAACAGGTGATATTGAGGTACTAGGGGACAGTAGTTTAAAATATGGGACAAATTGAGCAGAATGATCAACATTTCTTTTTCAGTTAAGAATAATTAGGTGTAAAACGGAGTGGAAGACACATTAATTTCACAACCAAAAGAGGATTTCAAACTTTGAAAATATAAATTACAAGCCAGCTAAAATTGACTGCTTTGAGTAGTCTAACCAAACATTGAGGTTTTTATAGTAAGATAGACAAGCGGAAAAGGGGGAAACCAGGGAATGCCTTAATGAATCACAAGGAGATAAAATATACAAGACATAAATTTTCTTCAGATTGACACCTCAATCTTGCCACAAGTTATATTTAGGACAAACTCCATTACATAGTCTACATGTTCTATGAACCAATGCCCAAATTAAACTGAGACTAGGAAAAATTTATCATCTCAAATTAAATGTGTCATGTTTCATATGTTAATCATTCTAATCTAAGGGCTCAATAAACCAAGGAAGAACGCTATGGTGGATTGACTCCAAGGATAAAAAAACACCTCATGAACATTTATACAGAAGAGACGTGACCTGAGGCATTCATATGGCAAGTATAGTTAAATGGAAAATAAAGGTCAGTTGAAAGGTGTTAGTAGGTTTCCTATGGCAAGTATAGTTAAATTGAATTCCTCAAAGCCCAAAAATGCTCGAGATTACTTAATGTATCTTCCACATTTAAGATAATCATCAGCAGAATAGGGCAACATATGAAGATTTATAAGCAAACTCTAATTGCATAAGCATCCCAACTAGACACACATTATAGATTGCATTCTGCACATAATGGTAGTTGTCTGAGGAAGAACTTTCTGAAATTGTTGAACTTATCTTATTGAACCAAATATCAAACTTCAATTCAAAACTTAAAACTCCTAATGCCTAGAAATTACAGGATCAAGTGGATCAATGGGTCCATGTGCATTTTCACTGGTAATACTTCCAAACAAAAAATCAATTTAAGCATCAAATTAGTAGATTGAATTGAATATTGAATAAATAGTGTTAGAAGCACCAAAAAGAAATTTTTACCCTGACCCAATAACAAAAACACAGAAAACAAAGGAAAGAACAACCCCACACAAGCTAAAAGAAGAAGCAAAAATAATGAAGCGGGGGGGTGAAATAGAAACGAATGAAACAAACTGGAACAAATATTGCAGAGAATGAAGAAAGAGTGTAAAAAATGAAAAAGGTATGTGAGTTACCGACAGCTCCACCGATTGCGCCGCCAAGAGCAGCGCTTGCTGTGACTTTAGCCAGGCAGCTATCCCTCGCCATCGGCAAAATTAGATTTACACAAAATAAAAGCGTATTTTGTTTTGTGTTTACGGAGAAAGCCAGAAAACAAGTTGCGGGTAGCGATATCCCTCAGCAGCTCAGCTTGCGAGTCACGACTACTAGTTGGGTGTTGGAGTGAGCCATATGGTAACCCCTATTTTCGTCTCTGTTTTTTTTTATCTTCTCTATTTACTGAAAAGCAAAAAGAATATTTTAGTGGATTATAATTATTATTAAATTTCTTAAATTGTCGACTCATTGAGAAATTCAAGAAAATGATTACTGGTACATAATGATCATTTAGTTAATATAAGATGACCATTGATCAATAAAAAGTAACTTTAAAAACTTCACAATAATTATGATCACTAAAAAAAAAAAATTAGTGATTGAACTAAAATTATTTATGATTTAAGTGACTTAATAATAATTTTCTCAATTAATTTATACCTATTACAATAATATCTTGATATTAAATCAATTTTTTAACTAAATAATTTTTAGGAGGCACCTAGTTACTCTACATAAAGTCTTGTTCAAGTTTTCATAAGTAGAAGGAAGATATAATTGATTACACATAACTGATTATACATTAGACTTTGGATAACCATCAGTCATATATATATATATATATATATATATATAACTAAAAGTCAAGATGACATGTTATATAATTAAAAATCTAGTTCTCCTTATCAAATAAAAAAAAATCAAATCCACATTTGAAATTCATCAAAGACTTACCTAATGCCTCTTAGCTAATGACATGAGTATATGGCAACTATCATTATCAATGATTTTTTTTAAATCTATTTGAAATTATAGGCTTATAAAATCTTAATTTATCCATTTTTATAGGATTAATTTAATGAGAATTCTATAATACTATATGAGTATGTCATACTACACTGACGTGTCAAGCATACGTAATTTTTATATTTTATTGAATATAAATATAATTTATTTTATTTTCTCAAATAAATTTAAAAACAGTTAATTTATATACGTGTCATTTTTATATTGACTAATCTCATATAGTATGACATACTACATAAATATAAAAAGTATCTAAGAAACCTCCTTAATTTAAACTCGAAACTTCTACAATAGAGTAAGTAATGCTCAACTCAAGCATTAAAAAATTTCATGTAACGGTTAAATTTGTAATTAGAAGCAAATAGTGTTCCACAACAATTCAAAGGTATAACTGGATAATATAAGGCCTTCTCTGCGTATAATATTTCTTTCAGTATAGTCAAAGGCAAAACATTGTTTTTCCAGTGGGAAATTCCAGTATCGCTCTTCAATTACTGACTGAATTAATTAAAATGATATTAAAAAAGAACATTCAAATGCTGCAAACTCTATTTGGATAAGAGCTTTCATATTACAGAACATTTTGAATGTTGCATGGATTCCAGATTTGATACACCACCTTTAGAAGAAAGGAGGAGAGTTTGGCATTCCAATAGAGTTCCAAGAAGACTTAGTTAGAATTGAATAGTATAAAGACATAACATAAAATTGGAGAACATCATAAGCCAAATCAAATAGACAAAGGACGAGGGTGAGAGATGTTTTCAGTTCTTTTCAAACAATAAAAATTACAAAGAAACAATGTCCACAGGAAACTTTCTCATAAGCCATGCTGCAAACATAAAAAACCAGAACACCAAAATCTTATATTGGTTTCTTTCACCTACGGATTTTTTCTGTGTTTATTCAAATGGAAGAAAGAGCAAATAAAAGAGCACTTGAATAGAATTATGGTTTAAGTTGGAAAAGACCAAATAAAAGAAAATGGCAAAATCAAAATGGTATTCCGTTGCCGGGAATCGAACCCGGGTCTCCTGGGTGAAAGCCAGATATCCTAACCGCTGGACGACAACGGAATTGATGTTCTGTTGTTATTATTGTTTCTTATTATTTCTTCCTACATTTTTCACTTATTTTTTTCTCCATACATTTTCATATTTCTGAAGTGTACACTCGAGGTTTAAAATAGTTTAATTAGGTCAGTATAGAAGGCTTGCTAAATCTAAATCATAAAACTATGCTAGTATAAAAAAAAATAAGAGTGAAATAATTTTTTTTATCTTTGAATTAGTTTTAAAATGTTATCTTTAATTTAATTTATTTTTAATATTACTTTAATTATTAAATAATTACTGTTTCGGTGATCACTTATAATTTGGATAAAATGATTATTTAAAATATAACAACACAAAAATAATCATGACAAACAAAATAATTATTTAAAAATTAAAATAATATAAGAAATAAATAATAAATTTAACGTACAAAATAATTATTTAAAAAAATTAGTATGTCAAAAATAATTAATATATAAATAATATGTACTAATTGAAAATAACTTAATATGACATACTCACATATCTCCAATCATTTAAAGACTAAATTTAAGTAACAATAAAATTATTTACCTACTAACTTTTCGGGTAAATGTTAGTAATCTACATTCGGGTTCGGACTCTGAAGTCGGAAAATAACTTTACGACTAGATTTGGGCAGGGGCCGCGCGAACGCAGGCCCCCTCTACCACAAATTATGACGTAGGCTCTGCCACTTGGGCAGACCTTAGGACAGCACCCCTCCCAAGTGCAATGGAGGTCACTACCCTAGGCCATGGGCCTTTATGATCGCCCATCGACCCCGTCCAGGTAAGTATGTTGCTTAGTGTCTCATACTTTATTTTTATATGCCACGCTCAACTCTCCTTTTTCCGTGCTATCCGATGTGGTACTTAACCCTAAGCAATCTCATCATCTATGTTAGTGGTGGGTCTCCATCTACAATACCTTGAAGACCATCCACAGTTCGTTCTATTTACATAAAAGGGAAAATGGAAAAGAGGATTCAATCGACTCTTAGGAGACCTATGATTCTATTTCTGTGCGTGAATGGTCAGTGAGTTTCATGAAATTTAATGAGTGGGATACAAAATCCATCATCACCTAATGCTGATAGGAGCTAGCAGGAAACCGGATACTTGCCCAACTAGAAGCTCTTCTCGTCTCAACTCATCTGAAGAAACATACCACTTTAGTTACCAAAATAGAGAATGAAAGATACTGTTCTCAGAACTTTTGAGCTTTTATAATCCCCAAGATCCTCTTATAACAAGATCGAAATTTCGAATTGAAGTTATTTCTAACCAAGTTAATAGTTTAAAAGCTTAACATAATTTCCAATAATTTATCAAAACATTATTATCTTTGCAATTTTATTCAATGATGATAAGTAATGTTAACTAGAACTCCTAAAATTTTGGGTACAAAATAAGCAATATCTCTTTGAAGAATAAAAACAACAAAAAGAATTGCGTGAATGCGAGGTTGCATGGTAAGAGCAGGAAAAAGAGAAACGCATTTGCCTGAGGCTATATTAAGAGCCACCCTTCCCATGGCTGAAGCAATTTATAAACGGGGTAGAAGAAAAATTAGCAAATGCATTCGCTTATGAAATTTACACTGCAGCTACTCTCAACAAGAGCCTGCAACCTACTAAGAATTTACATTCCTCACCCTCAACCCCCACACAAGGTACATATAGGGAAAAAATGGAAAGTGAAATCAAATTAGGAAAAAGAAAAAAAGGGGAAATACAAAATGACAATCAAATCCCTATTCTCTCCTATTATGCCAAACCTAGCTTCCCTCGACGCTTTATATTAGATGGAAGCCAAATGTAATTGATCAGTGTGATCTTGCGGTAAATCCAGCCAAAATGTGGAAAAGAACATCTCATTTACAGATTGTCATGGTCAATGAGCCAGGTCTTCACTCCCAACACCAACAGTAGACTTGTCAATCACGCGCACGTTGTACTGTTCATATACTCTTGCCCGATTTTCAGCCCACCATTGTTCTGCCTGTTTCTCACTAAACCGCTTCCGACTGCATTTACCAAAGTAAAGGTTAAAACTCAACCCAACAAATCATAACATGGTCAAGACATGAAAAACTATGATCAGGATGAAACATAACAGAAACACTCTTGTTACACATGCTCCTAATAATAACAGCTTACAATCCATTTCTATTCCCCTAGTTACTAACCCTCCGTAACTTAGTAGCTTAACCACTCAAGGTATATTAGAAAGTCGTGCACTCGGGTATTTTATACACACTGATATAATTCACTCATTCATGAAGAATTTGACCATTCAACTGCAACGAAATGTCTATACTTCTCATGGCCTAACAAAGATAAGATTGCCCTTAGAATCAAAGGTTGTCATTGACATAGGGCCAAGCATCAACACCATGTATATCACATTCTATATTACCAAATTGCCTAGATGAAATTCTGTAAATTAGTGCAAAAGCAATTCCCATTATGCGTTCCGTACCTGAAGCGAACTCTCTTTAGATCTATTACACCTCCTGGTAGGGTGGTGAGTGTAATGTATACTCCAGGTTCATCTTGCTCAACCCGTTCAGACTCGTTACGAAATTCGCTTTCCTTTGTTCTGCTCCCATTTCTATTTGTTGCATCTGGCTGGCTTGGTTTATTGTGACTTGCACTGCGGTTACTGATGGTGCTTGATCCATTTGATAGTAACTGGCTATTTGATCCAGTTAAGTCTGGTTCCATTGTTGTTGTTTGAATATTCAATCGGTCAATAGAAGCATTGCTGACTTCATTAGAACCAGGATTGGAACCAAAAGAAGCAAGAGAAGGTGATTTGACATTCCTGGGTGCTCCCACAGGTAGCCTCTCAGCCATGTCCTTCAACTATTTAGTGCAAGAAACAAAGAAACATAGGATCAATTAGACTTTTGTAGTAAAGCTCAAATCTAATTTCCAGTTCTCTTTTCAGTTCACTTCTTAAAAGCCAAGTCTAAAATGTGCTTGAGCAATATATGTGCCCCTTGGGACAGTGGACAACTTAAGTGACTGGTAACTGTGCATAATTAATCAAAGGCCTTGACTTTTATCAATTTACTAGTAGAGAAAACATGCTCAATGTGAAATACAACTGATAGAATTTATATCAGAAGTGACAGAACAAAGTTTTTATTAAAATCTAAACATCAGTGCACGACCAGAATCTGGATATATTAGAAGTCCATTTACTAAAATTATCTTCCCCAAAGTGGCAAAGTAGTAGTTCTAAATTAAGAATCTCAGAATCCATTCAGACCTGCATAAAATACAGATTTTACTTCCATAATGTCCCTGCTTCAAATTATTGATGCTGGAATAGTGAAAGTACTTTATGAGATTCTTTCTTTATAGTCAAATCATTTTTCTCATTACCAAAAACATTTATTTGAACCTGAAGCTAGTTGAGCCAAATAAATTCTAACACGACATTGCAAATGAACCAAAAATTAAATATTATATCATATTCTTCTTCGCTATTATTCAGAAAAGAACTAGATATTATGTCCAGTAACTATTGCAACACAATTACAGCATATATGAATCCATAGCTCATCACACCAGTGGGCATGATTATCCATCCTACCTGGGCAGTAAGTGACTTGATTACTTCCTTTGCTGCTTTGCATTTAGCAGTTTCTTCCCCAGCAATTGCTATTGCTTCCTTCAGCTGTTTAGTTGTTCTTTCCAACTCAATTTCTTGAAGTTGGGCTTTGCGAGTCAGATTTTCCACCTAAAAGAAAAGAATGATTAGGTTCATTACAAATAGACAACCGAGCAGCCAAGGAGCAGATTTTAAGAAGCATTAGGTATGAGTAGCCGGGATTACAGAACTTTTCAAAGAAAAATGCGAAAAAAGCTTGGATTACAGAACCTGGACATCCCAAACATAAATATTGTCACATACTCTGTTATTCCATAGTAAATATATCATATCCATCATTAAAACTAAATTTACCAGGCAATGCTACATCTATTGATGCAGACATTGCAATTTTGCATTAACCTGGAGGTTATGCAGTCCATGTCTTAAAGGTAATTAAGTTACTTCATACAAATAACATGCATCTTGGCACCAACAATCTTCACTTTGTAGTAAGAGTTAACATGCAACTACATTCTTTGTTCCACACGATGCCTAACTCATTTTCTTCAAACATAATTCACATTGATAAGAAACATGTGTAACGGCAAAAAAAATGTGACTAGTTTGAATACAGAAGAGGGTGCCACTTGTGAACACATTTTGTTAAATTCTATTCAAATATTATTATAAACAATCAATACATGGATTACTGTTGGTGAATGGGTAAAACAAGATACCTGTGCTCTTAATTTAATAACTTCCTGACTGAGGCTATCATTTGTCCTCTTAGCATCATCCACAACTATCTTTGGGGAAGTAAGTCCTCCCAGTGTAGGGGTTGGAGTAGTTGAACGAGGTGGACTAGGCCGTCTAGATATTGGGGATGTTGCTCGAGAAACAATTCTAGAACCAGGAACAGAAGCTGAGAAAAACTTCTTTGATGATCCAAAAACAGGATTAAACGATTTAGAAATATTCAATGCCCCCCACTGGGAACCTCCATTTGGAACAGGTGAAACACGACTACTGTTGAATTCCAATTTCTTGTTTTTTTTTGAAGACCGGCTTTCCACTTGCTTCAAGGATTCCATCGAAGAAAATCTAGCAAGTTGATTGCGAGATCTGGAATCCAACTTATCATCCTTATCAATAAACTCAAGTGAGCCTTGATTGGTACTTCCTCTTCTGCTCATAGAAGAATGTGATGAAGAATCAGTTTCAATAGCTTTCCTTAGTTTATTAAAACAATTATCGCAGACACGATAAGGTTTGTTGGGGTTTGGTGCCATTGAAGCCTTAAGAGATTTCTTACTGCTGCATGAATGACAGAAAACAAGTCCACAATTGTAGCAATTGTGGCGCTTTCTCTTGAAATTAAATGGAAGACGGCAGCCAGAACACATTGACTGGTCAACACCAGAAACCCACTTATGAAGACAGATAGCCGCAGTGAAATTAGTACCACAAGCAATACTTTTGACTTGTTTGTCTTTCAGAGCTTCTACTAATGTTGGGGAATTTCTATCATCTGTATCTCCATGGCCTAAACGACCATTTGCACCCTTGCCCCATGTGTAAACTTCAGTCCTTGAAGTCAAAACTGCAACATGATATGCACCACATGCTATCTCCTCCACAAAACTCTTTGAGAGCTTTCCTTCAACAAGAGTTGGTAGCTTGCCATCAGCTTGAGGATGCCCTAACTGGCCATAGACAGGACTACCCATTGTATAGACACGACCTGAGGTAGTAAGTGCAATGGTCAGACTATGTCCACAAGCAACTTGACAAAAGTTGGGATCAACAAGAGCTGCAACACAGGTAGGAACAAGTTTTGCTCCCTTGTCTCCATGCCCAAGTCGACCTTTGTCACCATCACCCCAAGTAAACAGCTTCCCTGAAGAGCAGTTACTGGAACTTGAATTTCCAACCATGATTTCCACCACTGCAGCGGTATGCCAAACACCACAAGCAGCCCGCACAGTACGGAGACCCTTGAGGGACTCTACTTCTCTTGGTATTGAAACACTTTTTCGGTCTCCATGACCCAGAACACCAAATGTACCATCACCAAAAGTAAATAATTGCCCAGCAGAGGTTACAACAGCAGTGTGCCATGGTCCACAAGAGATAGATGAAACATGTATGCCCTCCAAGGGTCCATTTACTCTTTTTGGGACCCAGTGACTCACTTGATTTCCATGCCCCAGAAGACCATAATTGTAAGTGCCATCCCCCCATGTATAAAGATCACCAGAAAGTGTAACAGCACATGTATGGTACTCCCCACAAGCTACAAGTTCGATATTTGTGTTACTCAGAGCTTCTATAAGCTTCGGATGGAGAACATCAGAGTCAACACCGTGCCCGAGCCTGCCTCCTGATTCCTCCCCCCAGGAGAAAATCTCTCCTTGCTTTGTCACTAAGGCTGCATGTTGTCCTCCACAAGCAATGTTCTGTACATCAAGTACTACAGCAGATTCCAAGGCTTTGGGCAATAGAGAATCCAGTTTTGCACCAAAACAACTCCCAACTCGGTGAGCCCCACCACCCAGAACACCATCTCCTGTGCCTTCCCCCCAAATAAAAACATCCCCTAAGGCATCACCATCATCATGACCTGAACCTTGACTGGATGAGCTAACGGCACTTGATAGACTAACTCTAATAGCATCCATAGCCATTGTCTTCATGTGACCATGTACACTATCTGACCCTCCTGAGGACATAGAGTGGACTGAACCACTGGCAGAATCTGGAGGGAAGAAACCTTTGGGTGGAACAGCATACAAAATCACATCAGATAATGCTTTATCCAAACCATTCTTAGGGGGGCTCTCATATGGGCTATGAAGGCGAAGGTGATCCCCACTATCCTGAATAGGGCAAATGAAAATCTACTTAATATACATTTTCAACTGACCAAAATAAGGAGAAAACGGAAAAGCACAGGTAATATAGTAATACCTTTTGCAAGCTTTCATTACTACCAAAAGGAGAATTTAAGGGAGAACTTCTTCTAGTGTATGTTCTTGGACTATTAGCTTCAGATGGAATACCATCACTTCTTGACTCTGTTCTCCACTTCCGGTGATGACTACGTGAAATCAATGCTTTCAAACCACTGAACCAAACCTCAGCTTCATCTTTATCTTTGCAAATCTAGCGGAAAATAATCAGATCACCAGATTATATTTAGGTTCTATTGGAAAAATAGGTTAAATAATTCATTATATCAATGATATCTGTGCAATCACAGCCCAAGTGCACCCAAAAGCCAAAAGTGGAGAATGAAGAAAATTCTTACCAAGTCCAGTGACCTATCATTGTAGATAAGAGAAAATGACTGGTATTCCTTCTCAGGTCGTGGATATCTTTGAAAGATTGGCTGAAAAAAGTCAGTGCCACATTTAATTAGTCATAACAGAAAACTTTACCGTTTAAAATGAATTCACTGCAGATTTGTAGAGTGAAAAAAGAATTATGGATTTATTTATAATTCACTCCCAATTTACCATGTACATGCTCACCAGAAAATCATGAATGTGTAATGTCTTTTTACATACATGACAACTTGTTAGAAAAGGAACACCAAAACAGCACAAAACATCAGCATATACATAAATTCCGGGAAAGAAACAGCATAATCACTTTGAATGAAACAAAGCAAGCAAGAGAGAGAGAGAGAATCCATCACCATAGCAGAAAATCATTATAACAGACATATTGGAAAAGATTCAATATTAACAGAAAGAAACATCTTACTAAAAGATGAAATATAAGGGATGAGATATATCTATATATCAAGGTTTAGAGCAAATGTGAGGTCACAAGAATTCATACAGATAATGCAAATTGCATTAATCATACAACCAGCAAATGGAACAGAACTATTATTTAATTAAATAGCCAAATATCTCAATGGTACATAACCATCTTTTGCTAAATCTGAAGCAACAAAATAGTATCAATGATTTCATTGTCACTTCAAAACACTTACTGTGCGTTGTCCAGATATAATTCTAGAGACATGGCTTAGTTTAAGGTGTTTCTCCTCTTTCCCTGAGAACCATATCAAAACAGATTCGTCCTGAGACCAACAGTAAAATAAGTTACTTTCAGCGGCATGACAACATGTGACAATCAACTGTACTGTAATGGTATCAAATGATGTATTACAGGTAATACGACATAAACCACAAGCATGATAATTGCAATAACAAGAATATTAACAAAGCATGAAAGAATCAAAGCAGTGGCAAGCTGATTTTAAAATAGGATACATAACCACCATATGAAGGGATGATATGGTCAATAAGGTCACAATATATTTGCTTCTAATTTTGAACATTGCACAAAGCAATGTCAAGATTTAGCATTTTTAAATTGTTACTTAAAACTTGCATAGTCAATCATAGGCGCCATTATTTTTGTAGATTTTTTTTTTCTCAAAATGCTTGCTATTGCACATGTTTTTTGAAAGCCTCAAGTTAATCTAATTGTTGCCAAGTCATTGATAAATCTGTGTATAGTAGCTTCAAGGTTTTTGTTAGAGCAAACACTTTTAAGTGTTCTCCTTTGCACTACTTATTTTATTGGATGAGTTCTCTGCATTATTGCTCTTCTCAAATTCCTAATCACTCTTAATCTTTCAGGTCCCTCTTGCATCTTTCTCACTAGTTCTGTATTTTCAAGAAATTTTTCTGTGCTTGGTTTCTTTCTTAAAAAAATATGAACATTTTGTCATTAAAGAAAAGAAAAAAGAAATACTTAACAAAAAGAAAAGAAGCAGAAATCAGTTCCAAAATCAGTAAGAATTCNAAAAAAAAAAAAAAAAAAAAAAAAAAAAAAAAGGCAAAAAGGAGACAAAGCAACGCCAAACACACCTCTTAAACAATAAATGGAGATGCATTTTACAAGGTTCAATTTATATCTACAGAATGGAGTACCACACTCACATTGGAAAGCCGAAATGGACAAAACTTGGGCTTTCCCCTTCTTCCATATTTGAGTAAGTAAGCCCCTTTCTTTAAAGCAGTAATGGCCTGTGGTTAGGATCAATAAAGAACCTGAGTCAGTATAGTCAGCGCATTTGAAGATAGGAAAACACTTACAGCATAAGGAATCAGCATAGTTGAAGTAAATTTAACATGTGACCATGAGAAATGAAGGAAAAGAATAATCATTCATAGATAACAAGTGGTTGCGGAGGACCAAGACCATCCTGCCCAAAGTCCAATATTTCATGTCACACTACAAAAATAGACAGAACGCATGTCAACTTACATGAAAAGAAGATTTTTATCAGGTAATCCACGAAGACGAGACGGCAAGGTAAAAAGTATATCCAACTCTGTTAGGTATCAGTCAATATGGTAGTAAAAGTACACTATTTACAGCTTGTATCTCCATGTACAAACATCATATGAAAAAAGTCAAAAGTCCGCCAAAAGAGAATGATGATTTGCTAGAAATTCTGGAACGACCCATGAATGATCAAATTTGTGAAACAGAAAACTGAGACTAAAATAAGTTAACATCCCACATTAAGTCAAATCTCTGAAAGATCTAGTTCACTAAAAAAGCTACCAATGTCCTTCAAACAGCATTCTGAAATCAATAACACAAATTTAAGCTTCCAAGCAACAATTCACAATGCACTAAATTCTCCACTGTCAATTATAGATCAATTAGTTTTGTGGAAATTGTACCGTCTGATCCTGATACAAACAAGGTGACAGGAAAAATCAAGAAATCATAGCTGTCCCAAGACTTGGCTAAGCCTCAATGTTACTCTCACCACTTAAAGAGCAATAGATCCTCCATATATTTTCCGTGTTGAAATTTCAACACCTACAGAGACGGGGGTTATTATGGTATGGATTCTTCAGATCCACTATTCAATCAAATTGGCAATTCTATTTATCAGCCAATGATCCATTTCTCCTTGTGAATGATTATAAATATAACCAACAAAATTGTCTACTTCTATATGCCCTCAGTAACAAATTTATTCTTATTCTTACACAGACACACATGTAGGGCAATTCTAGTTTCTTCACCTTTATCTAGGGCTAGGCATTACACTCTTTCTCAGCCAGACCAAAATGCCCCCTTTTCCCTCAAAACTAGCTTAAGAGGTGAAATATCTTGATCCATTAGTTCTGAACCAAAAGTCTCAGTTTCCGTACCAAAATTATCCTTGATACTTTTGAGTGCCCTACTGAAGGGACCATACCAAAATTATCCTAATACTTCAGTGCCTAGATGAGTGTCTTCCCATGAGGTAAAAGGTGCTGAGGCATGAGGTTTATTAATATTCTTTCATTTTTTGTTGGATCCACCTAGAATCAGTATGACAAAAGACCAAAGAACTCTCCAGAAGTTGTTAGATTTCATATTCCCGAGGGAATAAGCTTGTCAATTGAAGATAAATAGAAAGATTTTGAATCTCTCTTCTCATCTGGCCAAGGGTTTTGTAAAACAAAAGACCAGTCAACCTCAAGATGAAACTTGAAAGAACAAAAGTCCCTTCTACAAGTTATAAGTTCACCTTCTATTAGAATGTTCATGCAACTTATAATATCTAGACAGCATTCAATTATCTTATTCCACCAAGAGTCCCTTCTCTTTTCTAAATGACAACAGATCATAAGCAAACATGATACAGCGTCCTACCAACTTTTGCCATTTTCAAGCATTACCATAAGCAACCAACATTGCCATTCGCCAAATGTCAGTATTTTTCTTTCCCTCTCTACTATTCATAATCACAGAGATCGGATTGATCAACATGAACAACAGTGTAGATTGTCTATATTTCACACAGCATCGAATCCAGTACTAGAAAAGGTAACCTACACAACTGCTTAAGCTGATTTACTTCTAGTTGGCAGTTGATTCAGATAATGACTAAGAATTTATTGTAACTAGACTGCTATTCACGTCTTTGCACCCAAGTGAAAATCAACCAATTATCTATTTCTTCCCTCATCTCAATTAAAATCACACTAGCTGCAAAGTTAAAAATAATGCCTCAACAGTGGTCATAACAACAGCAAATAAGTCCATGCCCACCAAAAATCGCAAGTTAAAAGTACTCATACATTAGGCGTAGACCAAACCTATGTGAAATAAAGACATCTTAAAAAGAGTGAAAAACAGGTTTAATAATAGCAAATCACTACAACCAAACATTCTTGCCCTTTGCAGCTCAGAACATTGCTTATAGTATCTTTACAGACCATCTAAAATTATATCGTAACCTACCATACAGCATACCAATTACCGACCTATGAATTCAAAACTCTTAAAGTCAACAAACTAGAATAAAACTCGAGTAAGCTTCCAAAGAAATAGAACAAACAACGATACCTGCTCAATGTCTCTTTCCATAGGACCCGTTCTGTTGAGATCCGTAGCCATACTATCAGTCCGTGACATCACCCAAAGAAAAAACCGCTTATCAGAAACAATTCCGAAATCTAAACAACAATCTTGCACTCACCCATTCTCATACCCGAACCCTTCCATTCATCAATTCAACCAAGAACCCCTTCAACCCCAAACTAAACCCCAAATTGACAAACTCCAACAGCTCAAAACCTTCACCACAGCTCAAATCCACCATGATAATCACCCCGTCGAACTCCAATTCGCTCGATTACAGTTCCATTTTGCACTCACAATGCTTCAGAAGCTCATGCTTCCCAGTAAAGCTGGTCAAGCAGAAGAACTCAAGTGTGCTCCGAACTGAACTTCGAGACTGATTAACACCTAGAATCCTGCTAGGTTAGGAAGCATAATCGATCAAAAAATGAGGGAAAATAGTTCACGGATTCCAGTGATGAAGGTGTTACTGAGCTGAAATAAACTAACAAAAAAACAAAAAATCGGAGCGAGAAAGTGCGGGAAAATGAATGGGAAAATCTAGGAGACTATGATCTGAGTGATTATCAGTTGCAGAAGAGAGAGAAAGCTAGAAAGAGAGAGGAAAGAAGAGAGAGAAAGTGAGAAGAGGAATTATAAAAGAATAAAAATACTGTCGTCTATGGTTGAGGACTAAGAACTCAACAGAAATAAGCAAAATGGAAAAAGTGAAGGGATGGAGAAGATTGCCCACCATATTGGAAGAAATTTCGAGTTTGACACTTGGCTTCTTTGATAATTTATAGCTTTCGGTGGTGAGAAAATAGAGAATAAAGAGAGAGAAAAAAACAAGAGAGAGAATTGACTAATAATGAAAAAAAAAAAAAATTTCGGAAAATCGATATGGTTTTGTTTTGTTTTTTCAAGTCATAGTCAAGCGACTCAAGCCAGGGGCTTCGACTATAATTATTAAATATAGAAAATAAAATAAAATGATTATCGAGAAAAAGAAAAAGGAAGGATTTGGCAAGTTCTTTTTCAGCTTCTCCTGAAGATAGGGGCACATCCGAAAATGCCGGATTCGCTTTTTCTTGGTTGGCACTTGGCAGTCACAAAAAGGAATTTAGCATTTATTTTCTTTACATCATTAAAATCTTCTTTTTTATTCGATTCAAAATTTTTATTATTTCTCATAATCCTAGGTTTTCTAGTTTAATTTATATTTTATAAATTTAGTTATATCATTTAAAAAATTTATCTATCTAAATTCAAGTAGATCATAACATAGTAGAAATTAATGAAAGTTATATGTGGCAAGAGTAACATTATTATTATAACCAAACGGTTTATGGGAGTATAATTCTCAAGTAGTTTTTAGAGTTTATAAATTTCATAAACTCAGAGTCATAAACAAAGTACTAAAAAAAAGAGTAACATTATTAAAATATTGTCATATATAAAAATAAAATAAAATGAGCATTCCTAGTATTTAAGTTTTGAGAAATATTATTCATACATTTTAAATTTATATTATTTCATATATTTGTGGACCTTAATTGAATGTGGATTATTTGAAAAAAAAAAATTTGATTGGGTCTAACTAAAACTANCTATAAGATGTAATCGAATTGGGACTCAGTGTATAAAATTGTAAGAATTTGAGGTGTATGAATAACATTTCTCTTAATTTTTTTGTTTAACAATAAGAATATCCTTGAGTTAGTTTTCCACACCAAGACTAAGTTTCTCTCTATGCGATCTTAAAGACATACTCCACATCGACTTGATGCATTTAAGAGAAAATAATTTTTTTTTTGTATGTGACACCATTGAAGTTTGAACATCTAACCTCTAGCAAATTGCCTAAATCCTTCGCTACTACCTGGCTTTCTTATTTTTAGTATTCCTAGTATTTAATTGTTTTATTATCTTTTTTATATTTTATTAAAAATTAATAAAAAATTAAACTTATAACTAAATGATATAAACAAGAAAAAAAATTAAATACATACGCTGAAAAATATGAAAAAGATAATTTACCATATCTCATTCATTTATATCCTACACATAATTTTAACAACCTAAATTATTAAAGTAATAATTATTCAAATATATTTTTCTTTAATTTTTAATTAATATGATAACTTATATTAAACTAAAAACAAAGATATAGACAAAAATAATGGCAACTGCATTATTCATATATTTAATTATTTATTGATATTAAATATCTTTAGAATAGATATGCCCCACCAACAAGGTGTTGTCTCAGTAGAAGTAGGCTGAGCCCGTCATAAGTTCGAAGCCTTGGAGNTTGCTATTGTTGGGAGAGATTTATTGGTTACTGCTCCCGTCTCTAATAGAGATTTATCGGTTACTGTTCCTGTCCAAACAGAGATTAATCTCATATCTAAAAAGTATGGAAATATCCTAAATATAAACCAAAAAAAGAATAAATATGCCCCCAAAAGAAAAAATAATTGGAGGTGTAAAACAACTTGAGAAGGCAGTAGAAAAAATGTTGAAGGGAGTACTTAGTTATTTCAAAGAAAGAAATAGGATAAATTGAAGAAAAAAAAAGTTTGGAAATTTCAGTTCTCAAATTAGCATTATCTTTCCTTATATTATTTCATACTTAATAAAGAAATTACCATTTTTGTAAATTAAAATAATACTAGCTACTTAAATTTTAAATGCATTTTAGAAAAACATGTAGAATCAACTTAACCCAAATTCAACCTTTACAAAATGTCATTCTCACATAGTCATCCTAACCTACTCTTGAAACTTAGTGCAATGCATGACGTGGTTACTATAATTAAGAGATATGGCATTAAACCCCAAATGTTAAGTTACAAATACTAAGAACCAATAACTACTAGTCTTGCCAAATTTCATCTTTCCTTGGAATGTAATTACAAATTGATAAATTTAAAAAGTCACACCATAAAGGCATAAACACTATAAGTAGGGGAAGAGCTTGAGGTCAATTGTAAAGCCAATGGGTTCTTATCCTAAGCATCACCCTATCTTTCTTTGGGGTTGCTTTCACCCTTATTCCATGAAGTTGATGTTTCGATATCAAATCTTTCAACTTACAAAACTACATAAATAAATAAAGAAAGTGAAAGTTGAATTAAGTATCTAGAAAAGGAGACATGCAAAACCTACAAGTGGTAAAAACAAAAACAAACAAAAAACATGTTTACACAATTTTTTTGTCACAAACTATACATAAAATTCATAAACTATATACAGTTCTCATAATCTAAATTTGAAACATTTGATTTAAGAGTGATTTTATCATACAAGAGAGGTATGTAATACATTTTTAAAGTAGCAGCATAACAATCATTGATTTGAAAATTAATTAATCTTAATTGTTAAAAAATAAATAACTAAAATTAAATGTTTCTACGTCAATAATTTTTATGCTATCACGTAAAAAATGTATCATATATATATCAATTATATGTGAAAAAGATCCTTAATTTAAACTTTTTTTTTTTCTGTATAACACATACAATTCACGAATTTTATTTGTGTATATATCATTACTCTAATTAANTTAAATGTTTCTATGTCAATAATTTGTATGCTATCACGTAAAAAATGTATCATATATATCAATTATATGTGAAAAAGATCCTTAATTTAAACTTTTTTTTTTCTGTATAACACATACAATTCACGAATTTTATTTGTGTATATATCATTACTCTAATTAAAAACTAAGTAATGAAAAATCCATGTGCATTATGGTTGGAGATCACAAACGTCCATGATGTTGTTAATCTTTCCAACTCTTATTAGTGATTAAGACCAACACCACTCTGTCCATTGGTGGTGGTGCACTTTTTAGAAAAGTGGCCTTAGCCACAAGTCAAGAGAATTTATGGTTCCCTTTTGCATAGGTGGTCCTAACTTCACTAAACTTTCTAAGTTTTCTAGTCCCACACTCACAAAATCACACTGTGGGGGGTGCTGTCCCTGTGAAGGCTAAAGCCCAAAAGCCCCTTCCAAGTTCCAACATGATAAAAGAGGGCCTCCCTTGACCAATAATAACCCATTGCCTTTCACATTGAAACTCAAATTGAAGTAAACCTTTCAGTTCACAATTATTTTGAGAAGGAGACCAAACCATATATAAAGCTCATTTGTCAATTTTAATCAAGAAGGGAGAGACACCCTTTCATTCACCCAATGTTAGTATTAGAGATCATCTTTTATTTATTTAATTATTATTTTTTGCTGACAATTCTGGTGGATTGTTCTTTCACTTCATTTTGTGTGGCAAATTGTGGTCCTTAGAATTATTAAAGAGAAACTATCTTTTGGTGCAATTTCATTCTCAATCCACATTCACTGTATATGTATAGTATTTAGACATAAACCCTATAAAGGCTCTCCTCCATGATTTTAATTTTTGGGTTTTCTAAACCATAGAATACAAGAAAAGAATTGGACATGATTCACATGAGGCTTTAGTTCAAATGGGAATACTTCTATCTTGTATCGAATAATTTTATAAAAAATATATAAATGTACAATTTTTTTTTTGTACACAAACTGTAATAGAATAGAATTTGGTGTTGACAAACAAAAAAGTTAAGTGAAATTAATTAAATTTAGATTTTTGCTACAAAGTATAATTTATGGAATTTTGCAATAAAAGAGTAGTTCTATTCTATATTTTTTTTTGTTTCCCAAGGTATCCTCAGACATTGCCTAGGACTATTCGAGGTGCAGTCGGACGCTATTAAAGCGAGGATCTCTTCTAAGAAAGTTTCTTGCATTCACAAAAGCTTGAACTCGAGACCACTTGCTTAAGCGATCAGAGCCTCTCCCACTTAAGCCAACCTTCGTTGGTTAGTTCTATTCTATATAACCCGGTTAGCTTTGATAGAAAACATACATGAACTCATTAAGACAAAGTGATAAAAACCAATATATTAATCAATAAATTATATCAATCCACCTCAATCTTGGCAACATATTTGAGCATTCAATTATAAAAAATATCATTATCTGAAACAAAATTGAATCCATGACACATGTAGAATATCTAACATTTTATCTTAACATAATTTTTGTTGTTTGTTTGTATTAATGTAACGTGCCTAATTTCTTAATAATAAAGAAAGAAATTGAATACTTACTTTCCTTAAATAAAGAAGGTCATTTTCTTCAAAAAAAAAAAGGAGATCACTAATCACAATTTCTTTTCTCATTCTATAGTTTAACCAACAAAAGTTTATGATAGAGAAAATGTTTGTTCTTACAACTTATCAAGAAGCACATTTCTCATAACTGAAAATACAAGAAAGCATGAGAGAAAGTAAAAATAGAAGAAGAAGCGTGCTTTAAGAATCATGCTCAACATGCCAAAATCCAATCTTAACCAACACTGCCAAATTATAAGCACTATAAGCATAGGCTGATTTGGAGCTTACCAATACCAATTGCTAATAAACAGAACAACGTGGGTCGGCAGCAGCTTCTTCTGTTAAAGTTCATGAAAGGTTGAAAACTTTCAATCCTTTTTTAAATCAAAATTCAATACTCATTCTCCATTTCCTTCTTTTGATAATTAATCACAAAGAGGTCACTATCAATAAGTGCTTGGTTCAACTAGTAGCAAATTGAATTCTGAGTGTGCGACCTTGACTGTAGTCAAAGATTTAAGGTCTAGTGAAATCATTGTTAGAAGATAAAAAATTGTAATTATTCTAACTCTCGAACAAAATTAGTCTCACACCCAATTAGATAAAATTTGAATACTCATAGTATTAACCAAAAATCACAAAGAGGTCACTCGCAAGCTATTCACAAACACACCAAGGACCAATTTGAGATTGTAGTTTTAACATCTAATCAAACTTCTATGCAGAATAAGCAGCTTGGACTCGTAGTCCACTTCCCTCTCTCTGTACTCACATAAAAGAAAGATATGAAACTTGTAGCTTGTTTGGAAAATTCTACCACCAATCCCAACCAATCTATTCATAGATTATTTAGTAATTTTACTTACGTGCTAGTTATCTTCACACTACTTCAGATTGTGCGCATGTGCCAACAATAAACTTAATTCAACATATTTTTAATATAGCCCATATCTTACACATTATCTTGCATAATATGTAAGAATCTTTTCAATATATTCTTTAAAGATAATGAGGAAGAAAGAGTTTAGTATTGTTCATATGGGGTTATAATCATGACAATCCCATCTGAAGAATCATGGGGTATAGTCTTACCATAACTGTAAGTGGGGTTATAATCAAAAGTAATACTATCTTTACAGCTTCAGATGCTAGAGCTGTAGAGATTGGCTAGTCTATATACATTCCCCTAATTATTGCTAAGAGCATATAGTCTTGCACTTGGTCTTCTATCATAGAAGTTTCGTATTAAAATCCCATTAAGAGTAGATGAGATAAGATTTGGAGAGATAATAGACTACTCCTAGTAGAGAAAAAAAAAAAAAAAACTTTATAGTGTTAACATTAAACCAATAAAAAGATCAAATTCTCCTATTTCATTAATTTTGATATAAAAAGGAAAAAAGAATTAAAAAATAGTGTGTGTAATCAATTGCCTTGCTCTCTTTACTCCAATTTACAGTGTGGCCAAAACTGGTGGGTGTTTGTCTTGTGGGTAAAGAAATAGCTGAAAGTTATGCCAAAAAAATAGATTGACTTTCCAGAAAAGTGTTGCGAGTGAAAAGAAGCAGAGTTATGCCATTGACTTCACAATGTTTCACCTTGCAGATGTGGCAGCATGAAGAGAAAGATGTTTTACTCTCGGCCATTAGATAGAAGCTAGGAATTAGGAAAAATGAACCCGGGGGGATCAACTAGTTCAAATGTGCTGTGTGTGCTATGTGTAGATAGACTTTCCCAAGCTACTACATCTGATTCTATATGGATGTGGGTGAGATACGCAAAAATACTACAATTCAGAATGAACTAATCCTTATTAAATATTTAAGCATAAAAAGCTAGCTCTTCAAACCAAGGACCAAACTAAACCAAATTAGTTTGCCCAAGGCACTGCCATAATTTAACCAATAAGACAAAATGTCACAAGAAAGCTGCGTTTCAACTCCTACCACAAGCACCTCCAGGCAAATGAAATTATACTATAAAGTAAAAACAGCCCAACAATTTTTCCTTTTTGTACAAGGCCAAACAGGCGAGCACCACAAACAGCAAAGGAAGTCAGTAGTCATATGTGACTATTCCTACCGCTACAAACAGATGTTACTGGCCAAAACATATCTGTCACTTTAGACTGTACAAATCCACGGCTTAGAGAAACGCTTCACAATTCTTACTATCTATCAACAACTGGCTGCTTAATTCAGTGAGGAACTTGTTTCGGCAGTTTCATCCTCACTGAAACTAGATGGCATCTCCAAAGCAGATCTACATGATCATACAACAGGCTGTTAGAAAGCCGAGCGCTTTATCCAATACAAATTTGAAAACTTTCTAGTGAAAATAAAATTGTCCATTTTTACCCGTTGGAAACTATTAGATCACTACAGATAAAATCTGTTTACCATTAATAAACAATTTAAAATTGCAATAGTTCTCCATCACCATCTCTATCTACTGTTGGCAGATGTACAACATATGAACCCTTCTTTCTAATCATTTTCTCTTGAAGTAAGCACCATTAATTGAAAAATATTGGAAGTTCAATCATAAAAGTAGGTGTTACCAAATAATCCACTAAATATTATGTCACAAGGAATTCAGGAAACAAGAAACACGACATGCACATCAGCACACAGAGAGTTGGGTGCACATGCAGCCATGGAAATGACAAAAGCAATCAGATATAAGTGCCCACCTCCTATTTCTCTGTGGTTGCATCCCAGCAAGAGGTGCCTGTTTCACATTTTGTTGCAGAGGTTGATCAACCATAACCCGTTCTCCGACCTATGGTATTATTGTAAATAAATAAGAGCACATAGCAGAGCAAAACATTTTAGGCACATGCATGGAAAAGAAAGAAGGGGGCAGTGGCGCCGGCCGGGGGGGGNGGGGGGGGTTGCGCAGCCAATAGAAAAGCAAAATACCACGTACTGCAGGTAAATGCAGCTCAAACTCACCATGATTTCATTTGGAAGCATCCTTACTCTATCTAAATTCTGATATTTTTTCCTCCCTTTTCTGTCTCCATTAAACTTTGGTTCCTGAACACACCCAACCAGAAAAAATAAATTTAATACCAGCAGTTAATAATATAAATCAATCATTGCATATAGAGCCCACAGACAAGGTGTAAATATCTTAGTGAACCTTTGCTGTCACTGTGGATAGCCCTCTTTCTTCAGTATCAACAGAAACACGGGGAATACGTATTGAATTTGAAGGCTTAGATTTTACATATTCACTCCTTTGCACGTTCTTTGGATTGATAGTATCATAGCCATGCAACAGTGAATCTTCCTGCTTAACAGCAACCTTCCCTTCATAGTGATCAGTATGGTTAGAAGCAGAATCAGATCTCATTCCTTCAATACCATGCTTAGTGACCATTCTATGATTCTTCTTGCTATTATAAGCAAACGCTTCTCCAATAGAATCTTCATACAAATCCAAGGAAGAGTTCCTGCCAGGCAAAGGATTGGTGTGACTGTGAAAAATTGGCCTTTGCTTTATATGCTGGTGGGATTTCTTATCCTGGAAATTGGAGTCATGGAAGGAGCCAAGGTCTGCTCCTTCCATATGTGAATCCTGGGAGCTAAATTTGGTATTATATGAATCATATCTCTGCAAAGATACAAGGTAAAAGAAAGAAAGAGGCAAGGGAAATTGTTATCAACATATCACTGTAACTATGTTCATGAAAATAGGACAACAAAAGGTGTGCCTAACATGATTGCAAATAAGTAACAGCAGAACTGAGCAGGCTCAACTATGTAAATCCTATTAGTGTCTATAAAGCAAAGCACAGGTTATGATCTATTTAAATCTTCCTTCTAGTCAATATGGCTTGAAACAATGAAAAAGTTGCTCTGTACACTTTCTTCCATTTTTCCTTCCCCTTAGACTGAGGCGAGAAGTCCTGAGGCTAAGTTTGATTCACTAGAATGACCATTGCATTCTAGCCTTGATGGCCAGGGAATGTCTATTTCTTTCTTTGGGACTAACTTTTGGGACGGAACTGGAATGCATCTTTGAAAATTTTTCCACGATAATTAATTAAATCTACAAAAATATCCACAAAAGAGATAATTAATTAATTAATTTCTTAAGTATATAATTTGATGTTTTAAATCACATGTCAGGTATATATAATAAGATAAGAACTTTCCAAATAATTTATGAACCCAACAGTATTATTGTCATTGAGCTATTTTCTTCTTTCCATTCCTATCTAATTCTAGCATACAAAACTTGTGAATGGAATGAAATTGTAATTTCTTTCCTGGTCACACTAAGAGTGTTAGTGGAAATGACTATTCCATTCTGCCTATTCTCATTCCTATCAAAGTGATTCCATAGTAGCAGACATCAGTAGAATTTAGACTGTATCAACTCTTCCCATGCTCATACATGATAATTATGAAACGAATATGAAGTACAAGAAGGACACATTCCCTTTCCCTACCCCACTCAAAGAAATCAAAAACAAAATAAAACAAAAGAAGCTTTCTAGTAATTGGGGATGCTTGACAGGATCTGAGGTTTGGCAACAAAGAAGTACTTCGTGCAATTGAAGGTAGTGCTAAGAGTAGGAATCCAACTGCAAGTGAACAAAATGATTATCATTTGGATTTTCAGAATGAACAGTTCAGCGCTGGTTATTAAGTAGTTCCTTCTCATCACAAGTTTATATCATCAAAGATAAGATACATGCCCAATTTTTTGCAATATCATATAATCACATGCATCATATAATGAAAACCGTTTACACTCTACTATGACTATCAAAATACAAGAAGAATGTAAAGAAAGTCGAAAGTTTTACTTACAGAGCTAAGACTGGGTTGCCTTTTCACTGGAGAAATTTCTGGAGAACTTGGAAGAGTAGGATTTGCAGTATAGTATGGTTCTGCCATAGCATTCATCAGATTAGAGAGGTAAGAAACACAGTAATCCATCCATAAAATGAGTCATTGCAGTTGGAAATAAGATCTGGAGTTAAGCACAGCAGTGAAGTAAGAAAATAAACCCTCAGGCCTCAGCAAGAAACCTTCCCAGTAAAACATGCAAAGTGCATCACAAATTGTCAAACGCTTTTGACACAAACCAGCAAAAAGCCATGCTGCATAGGGATAAGAATGCAAATTCCAAGAGCTGTAAGCCTTAAAATAAAGCATCCATCTCCAGGAACAAGTTCCCCATATTTACAGATAAGTACAGTCACAACTCCTTCAGAAGGAGTATGATACACATCAAAATGTTTGTCTTTTGCGCACTTTCTACTCAAGCATATATGAATGCATCAGGAAAAAGATTGAGTTGATCTACAATAACTCAATAAGTAAATAACTAGAGTCTAGAGTTTTAAAAAGTACATTTCTTACTTTCTTATATTATTCAACCTCCTACCTTGCAATCCGTTTGGATTGACATAGTTGTACAAGCCAATTATTTGGAGGAACTTAAAGTAACTTGGTCTCAACATGATGAACATTCATCTTAAGGACCTTAGGTTATTTAAACATTTAGATATAAGTACTGACATAAGGTTTATTATTTATGTGCAAGTAACCAGCTAATCTGAACTTTTATCTAAAAGAAAAGCTAATCTGAACATTCATGTTATGATAATAATTGTTTTTGTAGAACAAAAAAACTGGCCCAATCAGACCTATTTTGTCCTTAGCCCTGTTAGTATTCATATTGAAAAGGCATCCCGTTAAGTTCCTCAGCACCATTCTAAATCATCCTAATGCATGTTTGTTGGAAGACATTTTATTTGCTATTCGTAGAAATAACTACCCTCTATTACACTTCATTCAACATGGGTTGGGCCAGTCTATCCACTGAGCTGCCATTGCCTATGACAGAAATTATACAAAACACACATTTTTCACAATGCAATGCATGCAATAATATTTCTTTAACCTGAGTATTCAACAGTATTTGTCCAACAATAAACAGCAGTCTTGCAAAACCAGTTGAATGAGACATGGAGAAATGGGAGAATAGAATATATATGGCACAACTTACCTTGGATTGGATCTTCAGTTTCATACTCAAATGCCCCTGGAGGAAGTGGATCAAATTCTACACCAAGTGGTGGACCATCTTCCCGATAATTCCTTCCTATTTGCTTCTTAACAGAAGTTATAGCATCTATCTCGCCCTTAACTTTCAAATATCCTGATGGTTTATATCCCATGTTAGTTGCACCCTTGGGATTTAAGGGTGGCAGAGCTCTGTTTGGTGTTAGATATGTGGAAGGCTCCATATTGTATGGATCCTGACCTTGAGGAAATGACCTATCTTGTAAAGATGAGCTACTCTCAGATGATGTGTCATCCATTCCACTAATGTTTTCTGTATAACGACTTCTATGTTTATACGTCAAATCTGCAGCCGAAAAATCATGACCACAGAGGCCACGACTCTCAACCTCTTTGGGATCAAGAAGTCTGTAATCACCATGTTTAGTGCTTCCACATGAATCTTGCCCTAGTCCGCTGCCACGATCCTGGATGACACCGCTTGAACGGTCTAGTCGTCCATTAGCACAAGCTTCATCTTTCAACAATCTTTTATCTTTTAACCTTCTGTGGCAAAACCATCCAGAAACTTGCTTTTCTGTCAACCCCAACTCTTCAGCAAGTTCTAATTTCATTTCTTCTGTAGGATATTTGTGCTCTGTAAATAAAAGTCAAACATTATTCCTCAAAAGTTAGCACTTCGAAAATGTATTAACACCCATATTACAAGAGAAGTACTCCTACCATTATAAAATTTCTCCAAGGCTGTAACCTGGGCTGGTGTTTTGAGCCTTCTTTTCTTATTTTTCTCCACAGAGACTTTATTCTCTTCAGAATGCAATTCACTTGACTCTAAACATCAAGAAAAAAGCAGAAGTCTAAGTATGCAAGTTCAAAATGAAAAGATAATTACTTTATGCAAGTTCAACATATAAAGGTGTCCAGTCAAGAAGTAAACTACATCCTACACATCCTAGATGTTATATTGGTAGAATTAAAATTGAGACATTTGGCTTAAACTTTGAAATATCCAAACAGAGGAGAGTTACAATCCCAAGGTAGGGCACCCAAAAACAATTGGGCATAGGGTGGACAAGAAACTCTAACTGATAAAAATATCCCCCCCTCCCCCCNCCCCCCCCCCCCCTAACCTCACTCCATCCCTGCCTCCAAAGTCATCCCTAATCTGGATTTTTAAGACATTCTATCAAAAATATGGTCATGCAAATGCTTGACATATAATGAAACAATTATAATGAATAGTTGACATTCTCATCTACCATATACATTTATAATGTTCTTCATATACATGGAGGTTTGAACTACAATTTTCTTACATATAAAGCTGAGAACAACCAGCTTAATTCTAGTCAGTGATCAGTCAAACTGTTCCATATTAGTCCTATAAGTTTTGTAATCCCATACTGTTTTCCATAAAATAACCAATGGTTGGTGCTAATTGACAGTCCATGCAAATGGAAGAAAAAGAAAAATTCTTTTCAGCTGATACAAGCACAGAACATCGTAATAGTAATTTCAATCTATGGCATTACATCTTTATTCATACTAATGTTTTAAGAATTAAGAACGTAAACCCCACGGAAGTTCAGGAAAACGATTCATAAATGAATAGAACTTGAGATTCCTATGAAAACAAAAATTGCAGCAATTTCCACACACACACACAGATAAAAAAGTACTAGTGTTTCTTTGCTTTTTGCAGAAACTCAAGGGATGCCACTCAGAAAGTGGATCCAAGTGCAGATACCGGTGTATGATCATTGATAAGGAAAATCAGAGCCACGCCAAATTGGGGTTATAAAAAAATGTAAGCAAGCAAATATATGAAGATATTAACAACTAAATTAAGAAGATTATGATCAAAATTCAAGCCCCAAATTTCCTTCAGTTTGACTCACTTTCCCAGAAACCAAACACCCGAAGCTATACACACCATTGCAACAAATTCACCATGAATGCAAACAACTCAAATTCTCGAACCCAATCAAGCCATTGAATGCACGAAATTTGAAGCAATCGACAAAATCAACCACCATATCAAAACCCAAATCTCCGAATTCGAGAAGATATATATATACCTTCCATGGCGTCGAAAATTCTGGTGAAACTCCCTTCCCCCTGCAAATTTTTGGCGAAGCTGAAAAGGTTCTCACTTTCTTCTCAGAGAAGCCAGACCCATTACGCCAAAAGCAAAAGGGAATGCAACAAGCCAAAAAAAAAATGTCTATACGTTGCAGTTTAGGCCCCTAATTCCGTGAAGAAAGAGAGGAAGGAGCTTCTGGTGACGATAAAAAGGCAAAGAGAGAATTGGTCTGTGTTTATATTTCCTTGTTACAATCAACTTTCACAGTTGATTTTTGTTTCGGTTCATTGGAAAAACCCAAAACAAATCAAAATTTGGCTCAATTTTCCCTTGTTTACCCTGTGTTGTATTATTTCTTTCTCTAATCCCAGAATTGACTGCATTTAGAAGAAAATAAAAGAAAATTAAACATTTTTCTTAGAAAAATAGCAAGGTTCTAAATGGGCACAGATGCAGTGCAATGATCCTGCACCTTTTGCTGGGAAAATTATTTCTTTCCCCCTTTTTTTATTTGGGATATATTTTATCATGTTTGATAAGAAAGTTTATTTATTTCCCTTTGCAATCCTAATCCTAACGTATGTATTTGGCCTATTTTTGCAATTAACGTATATATATATATATATATTGTTACATAAGTAATTATATGGTAAATACATTTTAAGTATATATTTAATACGATTAAATCAAAATATAAAAATGCTAAAAACAGCTTATTTGTTTGGATAAATTTATCTAAATATCTGAATAAAATAATCACTGCTTTGCCTTTGCTCCAACTCTTGCAGAAAAATTGTCCACCGTCTGCCGTTTCTTGTAGGGGTCTGGCCGTGTCTCTTGAGTTGTTGTTGCGGTGGCAACCCCTGATAGGCTGATATGAACCATTGTTTTCTATAAACCATTATCAGATTGGATTATTTTTATGACAAATATAATAATTATGATACTTCAATTGTTAGATTTAGTTGCGAAGATCTTGCGAATCTTTTACTTGTAGTTGTAGCTTCCCTTTTGGAATTTTCTCTTTTTTTTTTTAACTTTTATTAGAATTCCTCACTTGTTTGGTCCAATGGGATATTTTCTCAATAAAAATATTCTTTTGATATCCAAAATAAATACATATTCTTCATCATAGGTTTGGAATTTATAAAGCTTCGATTTCAAACATTTTGTTTGTATGATCAAGAGAAGTACTATTAAACTCATAAGTCATAAGTTAATGACTTTCTAGTTTAAACTTTAGTATAACAATTAAGTACCACAAAACGTTGTGGTTAAAGTGGTAAGAGATCATTCAATTTGGCAAAAAGACTTTTTTGTTTTTGTTTTTGTTTTTTAAGGTATTTTTAGACTTTGTTTAGAATTAATCTTTTGAAATATTGTTAGGCGCTAAAACGAAGATCTCTCTCAAAAAAATTTGCTATATCGATACAAACTCTGAACTCAAAAACATTAGCTTAAGCGACCAACGCCCCAAAGCCCTCATTTGGCAAAAAACTTTGAGTTCAAATATTGCCAAGGGTGCTTGGTGGTGTTAAACCTAGGAACCTCTGTTGAGTAACATTGGCCCTCGTGGAGATTACTCTTTTCAGTAATGTTTAGCATCCCTTTGCTAATATTGGGCTCAATGCTCCCTCACAGGTTTATTGGGTATCACCTTGATTTACCCATTTCGTTTACCAAAAAAGTTTAACAATTAAGTTTCTTGTTGATATTGGGCCCAATGCTCTCTCATGGGTCTATAGGGTATTACCCCCATTTACTCATTTTGTTTACCAAAAAAGTATAACAATTAAGTCCTCACATGCTAATAAAGGCATTTGGTGCACATAATATTCTTACATTGTTGAGAATATGAGCTTTGGAATACAACATTGGTACTAGATTTATAAAAATACTCTCACACATGTATCATTTACAAAATTTGTATTTGGGCCATATTCCCACAAAAACTTACCCATGATGGTAAGGACTATTTTGCTCATGTGAGAAGATAAAAATACCTACAATTTCACCTTATTGTCAATGTTGAAACAGTCGCTTGTGGTCAATGCCAATGTTGCCATCCTGTTTTCTCTGGATGTTTAATGCTAATCAAAAGTGATATTGAAAGTTGTAACATTCTCAAAAATAACATTTCTCAAAATATTATTTACAATAGAAAACTAGTTATTGAACCAAATGCCTTGCACCATATCGTGTTCTTCAATTAAACACAGTTTTTAACTAAACAAAATTATCTCTAAAGAGTGAATAAGACTTTCTCAAACATAAAGCTTAAGTAACTAAACAATTTTGTAGTTCAGTGATATTAATGTTATTCTTAAAATTTATAAATTTTATGTTCGAATTTAGAATCGTAGTTAAAAGTATATAAAAAAAAAACATAGGGCTCAAAACTAAAAAAATTGTAGCCCAAAAATGATTTTCAAAAATTGTAAATGCTTCAAAAATATCATGTACTTAGTTTTTGAAAAATATTTTTTTTTGGGACAATTATTCCTAAATGTTAATATTTAAGAGAAAAAACTAAGAAGTTTCAAAACCTTTCACCCCATGTGAAATGATAAAAAAAAAAAAACCCCCACTATACTATATAGTTATTTTGTTATATGTGATTATTAAGTTTATAATTAAACATGATAATTATATATTTTATATATAATAATTATATATATAAACATAATAATCATATAGCATAAATGCTATTTTAATAGTTTTACTCAGTGTGATGGAAGCTTTCTAAAATACACTTGCCTTTAGATCTTCTTATCAGAACTTGAGAATAATTATATTTTCTTTTGTAACATTTTTTTTCCCCATTTTTTTGGTAGCATTTTATTTTATTTTCCATTGAAGCATAGTACAATACTACAATACAAGCAAAATGAAATGGGGGCAACACAGGTACCCTACGATCAACAGATTACCCCCTTGCCTCCTCTCCTGTGACTGTGATGGGTTGGGCCTGCCACCCAGAGCTCAGTCTGCAGTCGTCAATGGTAGAAACCTTCACAGCTGGGAAAGTTTGACACTTTAACTTCCATAGTTTCACGGAGGAGCAGCTAAACTTGTAGATGTTCCTTTAATTGTTCTGTTTTCACATGGCCAGCCAATGTCTCCCCTTCCAAAACCTTGCTCTGAGAACTGTCACAGCCTCCAGAAAGGTTCCCTTTTATGCCCAACAGTGCACTTTACATAGACTTCACTGCTTCTCTTCTTTTGCGGACACTGGCCACAATCATGGCCTCCCTTCTCTCCGAACCCATGAGAGCTTTAGCAATTCCAATGAAAAAGAACCCGTTTCTTCAACTTCTCTTCCAGATGCATTTTTGGTGGAGAAGATTTTCTTGAGCTTGAGGCAAGGTAATCTCAATTCATTGCGCAATTACCTTTTCCGTTCAGACCCATTAGTTGTAGTTGAAGTTCTTCATCGTTGCCGTGAAAATCTGGTTATGGGTCAGAAATTTATTGATGTAATTTCAGTAAATTGTCCAAATTTCAAGCATTCTTCGCTCTCATTGAGTGCGATGATTCACATTTTGGTGCGCAGTCGGAAGCTACCAGAAGCGCAGGCTTTGATTCTGAGAATGGTAAGAAAGAGTGGCGTTTCCCGGGTTGAAATAATTGAGTCTTTGGTTTCAACTTACGAGAATTTTCCTTCAAATTCTTCTGTTTTTGATTTGTTGATTAGGACCTATGTTCAGGCCAGGAAATTAAGAGAAGGATCTGAAGCATTCAGGGTGTTAAGAAGTAAGGGATTTTGTGTTTCTATAAATGCTTGTAACAGTCTTATTGGGGGGCTTGTGAAGGTGGGGTGGATAGATTTGGCATGGAATGTATATCAAGAAATTGTGACAAGTGGGACTCAAATAAATGTATATACTCTAAATATCATGGTTAATGCGTTGTGTAAAGATGGAAGAATGGACCAAGTTAAGTTTTTCTTGTCAAGCATGGAGGATAAGGGGATTTTTCCAGATGTTGTGACATATAATACTCTAATCAACGCGCATTGTCATCAAGGGCTCATGGAAGAAGCTTTTACATTAATGAATTCAATGACGAGTAAGGGGTTGAAACCTGGCCTTTTTACTTACAATTCTATTATAAATGGTTTATGCAAGAAGGGAAGCTATGCAAGAGCAAAGGAAGTTTTGGATAAGATGTTTAGGATAGGATTGAGTCCTGATAGTGCCACTTTTAACCCACTGCTAGTTGAAAGTTGTAGAAAGGATGATATTTGTGAAGCTGAAAAGATTTTTAAGGAAATGTCATGCCATGGTGTTGTTCCAGATTTGATTAGCTTTAGCTCACTTATAGGGGTGTTTTCACGGAAGGGGTACCTTGATCAGGCCTTAGAATATTTTAAGAATATGAAGAGTTCTGGTTTGGTTCCAGATACTGTGATCTATACTATTCTTATAGATGGGTATTGTAGAAGTGGTATTATGTCTGAGGCTTTGAAGATGCGGAATGAAATGGTAGAGCAGGGTTGTGTTATGGATGTGGTTACTTACAATACTATATTAAATGGATTATGCAGGGAAAAGATGCTTGCTGATGCCGATGAGCTCTTTAAGGAGATGATGGAAAGGGGAGTATTTCCTGATTTCTACACTTTCACCACTCTTATTCATGGTTATTGTAAGGATGGGAACATGACTAAAGCACTTTGCTTGTTTGAGACAATGACTCAAAGAAACCTTAAGCCCGATGTTGTGACATATAATACATTGATTGATGGCTTCTGCAAAATAGGTGAAATGGAGAAAGCTAAGGAGTTGTGGCATGATATGATAAGAAGGGATATTTTCCCCAACTACATATCGTTTAGTATTTTAATAAATGGATTTTGTAGTTTAGGCCTTGTGTCAGAAGCATTCAGGTTGTGGGATGAGATGGTTGAAAAAGGTATTAAGCCGACCCTGGTTACTTGCAATACAATTATAAAGGGCTATTGTCGATCTGGTGATTTGTCAAAGGCAGATGACTTCCTGAACAAGATGATTTTGGAAGGAGTTTTTCCTGATAGCTTCACATATAATACTCTTATAAATGGTTATGTAAAGGAAGAGAACCTGGACAGGGCTTTTGTCTTAATTAGTAACATGGAAAAACATGGGCTATTGCCTGATGTTATCACATACAATGCAGTTCTTAATGGATACTGTAGACAAGGCAGAATGCAAGAGGCTGAGATGGTATTGCGCAAGATGATTGACAAAGGTGTCAATCCTGATAAATCAACATACACATCATTGATAAATTGGCATGTCTCCAAGGACGACCTGAAAGAGGCATTTCGTTTCCATGATGAGATGCTGCAAAGGGGTTTTGTGCCAGATGACAAATTCTGAGAATTCTGCTGTTGCAGCTGTTAGGACATAGCAGCCCCTTGTTTTACATACCTGATATGAAGGTTTGATGTGCTTTCTTTATGTGTCATCTAATTTTTCCTCATTCTACTTATTTGTATATTTGCTACGCATCAGGTTTGGAAGTGATCAGAGAATATTAAGAAAAGGAGAATGGGAAATAGTAGTGGACTCTGCCCTCTTATCAAGTGTCTTTTTAACAAGGTGAGGTCAGTTATGACATAGTTACTGAGGGGCAACTTGTTGCAACCCCCATACTCACCTTGTCAAGGCTATGTGACTTCAAGTCAGCACAGCCTTGGTGCATACCTGGTATGCTTTCTGGCAAGGTGTAATGTGGGCCTAGGGTGCCTTGGCTTGCAGCAAAGAAGAAAAGGGAGATAACATACTCTGCTTTCATTGAGCAGGTATATATTCTTCAGTCAATTAATTTAGACATTTTGGTTCGCCTTTACATAGAATTCATAGGCTATATTTTACTCAACAAGTGGAAGCATTGAAGTCATTGCAGTTATATATTGTTAGTTTGATAAACAAGACACATGAATTTGTATGAAAGCTTATTGGTTCAGCAGATATTATCAATAAATGTACATTTTTACAAATTATTTTGGATTTGCAGAACTAAATCCTTCTTAAAAGAGCTTATTACACTTCCTTCTTAATCCCTGTGGAGTTGTTGAACAGCCTAGAGGTATGAATCTTGTCCTGTGAGGGTGTCTTCAATAGTTGGATGATGACTTAAAGGATTTTGTTGTGTAAACTACTGGTCTTTGTTTACTGAAGGTAGCTACTGAAAATTACTGGCTTGTTTATCTCACCATGTTGCAGGCTACCTTTGGAGTAGATGGCACTGCCAAAACACATTTGAATATTTAAAGCTACAGTAAAATAATTTGATATAATGCTTCTATAGACAGAATGAGTGAAGCAAAATGCAGAAGAGGGAAAACAACCCAGATACTACTGCAATTTGATGCCATCACAATGAAATTCTTGTCCAACGACAATTGAATACTGTATCAAAAGAAATCCCTGTTTTCTTAGAATTCAATTTGGCCTCTGATATTATATTTTGAATATATAAAAAAAGTCTTTCATTCTTGTTCTTGTTTGTGTTTAAACATGCATATTAAGCTGCTCTAGACAAGAATCTCTCCACAATTAACTTGTGGAAGAATAAGCCAATATGGTTCAAGTGCAGAACTTAAAAACTTAACTATGGTTCCCTTTGATGGCACATATGTTTAAGTATAGGACTTCACGCAAATTTAGTTAAACCTTTCACTACTGAATCACACACAAACAGTGACTTGAATAATTGTGTAGTTAAATTCATCTAAATTTGAGTAGCTCAACTAAAATTATTTCTTTTAAACTCAGGTAAAGTTTGCCGTACAAAGAAAGTTAAGGGATTGCAAATAACACTGTTCATGGTTATATCCATAACCTGTAGACGTTACTGAGTTTTTGCCACTCATGATGTTTGGATTTTATGATTGACTGGTTGTCCTTTTAATTATGATGTTCCAATTCCCTGTGGACTGGCTATATACATTTATTGGATTAGTCTATGTTTTGCCAATTTTGGCAACTGGCTTCAAACTTGGTCACCACTGCCAGCCTAAGTGGTTTATATGGATGAGAATTGTACATGTGGGACACAATATGCGTTATGAAGGCTTTGGACATAACACTAATGATGAAGATTGAGAATGGAGAGAACAAGGAACTTCAACTTTCAAAAGCCATTGGATACCTAGTTATTTATTCAACGTACTGCATAACCATTAATGAAATGCATAATCATTAATCAACTAACATTTATCAAATTATAAAAGCAGTGCGAAGGAATCAATGGTGGCTTCTCAAATTTCTTGGTGAATGGAGAGAGTCATGAATCATAATACTAAATGTAGATTGTCAAATGGGAGTTGAAGTTTTCAACAACCACTCAAAATTTAAAAAGTAAACTATAAAACTTGGTATTAACCACAGCAGCTAAAACGGCAGGATTTGGTATAACATTTTGTTCATTTACATTTGACTCTATCATAGCTCTGTTATGCAGATTACTTTTATCTATTAGTTGAAACAATACTAAGACTGAGTTCCATATTTACATTTCAAATACTTTTATCAAACATTTTTTTTATTATAACTTGTGCAATTAACTTTAGAAATAACTTGTGACGGCAACATTTTAGTAAATAAACTAATCCATATTAAAGCTAATATGTCTTGCTTTAGTATTCTTCCTATTCTAATATGATATTTTCTTTGGAACCCACTTTGATGCAAAGATATCAATGCTATCCCATTGCGTATAAATATATACAAAGTGGTTGAATAGAAGAAGTAGCAGTTTAAAACATTCCAAAGAAAAACCAAATCGTCTTATATTAAAAGATATATATATTATTAGATATAAAATTATTTATGAGTATTCATCTAACAGCTTAAGTTTTTGGACGAGATAATTTCTTGACATGGTACTAGAGCCTCTTAAACCAAGCAGTTAGGAGAACGAATCTTTTTTCTCCTACTTTCTCAATTAAACAAGTGAGTCTCTGTCATGGTTTCTTGACATATGTTACATAACAATTTAATTTAACTCACATTAGTTTATCAATGAAATAAATGACTCAATAAACTATTTGATAAGTTATATATTTCTTGAGAATCTATTTGGCAAGTCTCATCCTAAAATATCATTGTAATGTCCTAGATGGCACAAATCAATTACTTCTTTATATTGACTAGTATTAGCTATACTTATTAATTAGCCAAAACATGAAAGAAACATTGAATGGTCGCCAAGCTAACTGTCATATCTGCAAATTGCATGCTCTGACTGATTCCAATTGATTCAATAAGAAAATTCTGAGCTTTCAGCCTAAGCCATTGTTTTCTGTAAATACAAAAAGAGATAGAGTTAAACATGATCTGCTGCTGCTAAAGGTGTATTGCGGCAGAGAGGAATTAGTATATGGTATATACTATAAGGATAGAGATGGTCTTACTAATGATGATAGTGATAATGATGGTGATGATGTGTTTTTGGCTTGAGAATATTGAAAATGTCTAGTTTTTTTCTGTTTAGGAAGTTAAAAATGAAAATGTCAACAGTTTCATTGTCGTCGCCGAATTTGGATAGATCATATATGTATAGTAGATAACTTAAAAACATAAAAAAGCTGCAGGATAAGTTTGTGGTCACATCAACTATAAGAAATGCAAATATGATATGTTTTCTTTCAATGATTCTTTTACCATTCTTTGACGGAATAATTATATGTTCCTTTCAAGTGTAAATTATAAATTGTTCTCTAATAACTTTGTGAAGAAAAAGAAAAAGATGGCTCGGAATGCAGTGAATTATCATATTGCTTCTTTGATAATTTGGTCAGAAAAATAACCATGTTTGCATGTGATGTGAGCAATTATATGGCTTCGACAAGGACATNTATGTTCCTTTCAAGTGTAAATTATAAATTGTTCTGTAATAACTTTGTGAAGAAAAAGAAAAAGATGGCTCGGAATGCAGTGAATTATCATATTGCTTCTTTGATCATTTGGTCAGAAAAATAACCATGTTTGCATGTGATGTGAGCAATTATATGGCTTCGACAAGGACATGGTTTGAATTTTCTGCATATTTTGTTTCAACCAAAGTTGGAAATGGAAACAAAACAAAATAAGTAAACAATGCAAAGTAAAATCTTAAATATTTATAAAATTCACATGTTAATGTCAACATTACGAAAATAAATTAAAACTATGAGAACGAATGCATAGATAATAATATCATTAATTCTTTTTCCTGTATTGACTGACCAATCATCGATCTGTTCTCCCCTTTCAAAGTTTTAAATTTATATCCCACTCTAATAAACTTGTCTAAGGAAATGGAAAAAAAAAAAAAAAATCATTAAGCTTGGCATAGTAGAGCTTCCAAGTGATTTAGATGGTATTTTAGTGAAATAGAGTGGAAGCCTAAGATCATATCTCATCTTTGTCAAAGTGGAAATTTAGGGCATATCAACTTACACAATTAATGTACTTTGAAACAATTTCTTCTTTTTTTATTTTTTTTAATTTTGGGTAATAACAAATTTTAGAACCCGCTAGGCTGCATTAAAACTAGAGGCAAAGCTCATGTAGGATGCCTTACCAATAGATTCACATGTTCTCAAACCCAAGCCACTGAGTGAGGAGTCCAAATTTCCCATTTTAGATGACCCAAAAAAAAACCTTGAGTGTGTTATTTGCCATAAATATTCAACATTAAATTTTTTTTAATCTCACACTTTTTTTTAGTTACATAGGAGCGCAATGCATAGGGAAAAGAAGAGGAGAGTACATGGCAAGAATAGAACTCATGATATCAAGCCCTCTAGTCAACCAATAAGGGTTGGTTCAGTTGCTAAGAATTGAAGTACTTTGTTTGTAAGGCTTAAGTTCAAATTTCACTACTAGTAATCCCTCTTTAGTAAGCAATCTATAAGTACCAATGTAAACCTTTATTGAGGCCTGTGGTATATCCTGGCCTTGAAATATGATAATTTTTCTTCACCCTAAACTTTTATCTATCCAAACCCTCTAGTCATAGTACCACTAAACTCACATACCATTGACTTTTAATTTTACACTTTTTAACTCTAAAAATGTCATGAATGTATTTATGTGGGTTTAATTACTAGAAAAAGAAAGCCGTTAATATTTACCAAAATAACATGAAGGAAATAATAATTTTTAGGAAGTTAATGTAATTGTAACGTGAAGTTCATCTTTTTTACTTTTATATTTTGTTATTTTCAAAGTCAATCAATTATAATTTTGAAGCATCGATTTATTATTACATAAAAGCATATACAGGTCAGTAATTAATTCGATCTAATGATAAATAACTTGATTAGTTTATAAAATATTTTGAGTTCAAAGTCAAAGTCATGTCTAAAAAATATAACGAATAATTATTAAAACTCTTTCTAGTGGGATGCTTGATCATTAAAAAAAAAAAAAANAAAAATAAAAAATAAAAACCATTAATTTTTGTCAAGAAAACATTTGTTTGGATATCCCTTATAAATGCATTTATCATGCATCCTTATAATATTAAAATAGAAAAATTCATAGGTTTGACAAGTACCAATAATATATATTCTTATTCATGACATTTCAACTAACCCAAAAGATACTCTAGGAAATGATGGTGGGCAAGGGTAACTTCGTCCTCAAAAATGATTTCACACTTTTCTGGAACCTTCATTAATTGCCCGCATGTCATATATAAGAACGTGTTTACTTAGATTAGGTATAAAAAAATTTGATCATGTGTCAAAAAAATGGGGATAAATAGGTCAATTAAATGGAATTAATAATTGCAAAAAGACACACCCACTACTTCTTAGTCTTCACTTGTCGCATATCTTAAAATAACCTAAGTCCTCAACTGTCGCTTTAATATTTTTCACATGCCCCACATAAAATATATATATATATATATATATATATATATATATATATATTTGTCATAATATATTGCAAACTATAAGGTATCCTTCAATAATTAGCATCTTACAGAAACACACGCTTAGAAAATCATGTTGACCCTTTCATATTTTATACATAATTAAACAAAAAAAATTAATTGTCTCAATTTACAAAAAGATTAGTTTGTTAGTTATGCTATTATAAAATGAGAAGAAATTATATATTTATTTATTTTCCACGTTTAGGGAGATAAGAACAATCATCATTCATCAACAAAATATTCTTTTATATTACTGTTATTTTTTATTCTAAACACATTAAAATAACCCTAAAAACGAATAAAAATTTAGGTGTGTTCAATGTGTTTTTGAATAAGAAAGAATAAAATTTTGTCAAGTTATTGTCAAGACTTGATAGCAATAATTAGACTAACAGAAGGAAAATGGCACAATAAGAATGGTGGGCCAATTTTTCAAAATCAAAAAATTTAAAAGATAAAAATATGTTTAACAGTTTAACCCATAATTTTATAAAGGTTTTGCTATGCTACCCCTTCCAAAGTGAAAAATAGTACTACTAGCTCCCTCAAAAGTAAAAGAAAATTATTTACTTTATGTAATTGCTAGGTTGTTAATTGTCATCTTTCCAATAAATTATTTTACTTTTCTTTCTTTATGAATGTCAGGCTAAATGAAAAAAAAAATTGTTTTATAAAGATATTACATAAATGGGATAGTTTGAATTTTTTTTACTGATTTGGGACAATTTTAATTAAATTAATTAAGGAGTCACGAACAAATTGTGTTACGCTACTTTGAAAGCAGCGTGTTTAGTTGAGTCTCACTACATTAAAATAGTGAGACTTATCATCATTTCGCAAGCACATTTTCGAGGAGGTCCCGCTACTTTGTAAATAGCGGGACTTCAAGTAACACGCTACAACAAAGTAGTTGATTCAATTTGAAATAACAGTAATATCTAAAGAGAGAGTCCCACTATTTTAAAAACAATGGGATTCCTTGAATCACACTAAATCGAAGTAGCGAGACTTCTAGCAAAGTGGCGGGACTCAATGGAAGCCGCTATTATTAAAGTGGGGGGANAGATATTACATAAATAAGATAGTTTGAAATTTTTTTACTGATTTGGGACAATTTTAATTAAATTAATTAAGGAGTCACGAACAAATTGTGTTACGCTACTTTGAAAGCAATGTGTTTAGTTGAGTCTCACTACATTAAAATAGTGAGACTCATCATCATTTCGCAAGCACATTTTCGAGGAGGTCCCGCTACTTTGTAAATAGCAGGACTTCAAGTAACACGCTACAACAAAGTAGTTGATTCAATTTGAAATAACAGTAATATCTAAAGAGAGAGTCCCACTATTTTAAAAACAATGGGATTCCTTGAATCACACTAAATCGAAGTAGCGAGACTTCTAGCAAAGTGGCGGGACTCAATGGAAGCCGCTATTATTAAAGTGGGGGGACATCTTTGTCTTTTTCTTGCTGGTCTGCGTATTAACCAACTTGACATGATGTTGAGTTTTCCTATTTCAATATAGCAGGACTCAACCAGAATTGCTATTTTCTTTCTAATATGTCTCTCTTTGTCTGCATGCCCATTTCGTGCATATAGGGCAAAAACTTGAAAATGGCAAGAAATTAACCTGTCCCCTTTGACTTTTTTTTCGCTAATTCTGTAATTTGACCTTAATTACATGGAAAAAAGAAAAGCAAATTGGCACGTGAAAGTCAGACGTTAGGAAGAATACATAAGTTGGTCATAAACCGGCCAAAGAGAGGTTGAATAGATTTACATTTGCCGGTGCCAAAAGGGAAGAAGTACTTTGAGTGAGACTTAGATAGACTTTATGGTTCCATAATTCATTTTTTAGAAGGACCAAACCATCACCTACTGAAATATCAAATATTAAATGAATAAGTTGGGTAAGTAGCTAGTATGTAGAATAGAATTAATGCCCTCTTTTGAAGGGCTATAGTAAATAAGAGTCAACGAATCCAAGTTAATTAGTTGCTAATTCATTTGGTTAATTATGATTCATAAACATGTATTTCGTTTAAAAACATGTGGTTATTGTTTTGCTAGCTAATTGGATCTTAGATTAGATCACTATACTACACCATGAATAAGTGGAGCTAACTAATTAAATTTATTAGGTCAGGATGGATGTCATGCATCAAAACGATATCTCAAATGTCAAGGGAGCCTCAAGCAGATATACTAGAAAAAAGAGTTTGGTTTCTTGAAAACCATAAAGGGGAAAATAAAAAGAGAAAAAAACTATGCCATGTGAAATTTGTAGTGGTTATCAAACTTTTGGATCAACATATACTTTAATTCAAATGATTTATCATTAAATAATTAAGAACACTTTTGGATTTATTCAATATTTCACCGAAAAGTTTAAATTGTTATGCATAGGCTTAACACTGATTTTTATTTTCAAGATGCTCCATCAGATGAAAGTCCTATCAATTTGAATGACGAACAAAGTACAATTTCAACTTTAACCTTAATATGTTGATATTTAATTTAGTTTAGAGAATACGAGTGATAAGGATCTTATCCATTTAAACATAAAGACTTTAGTACATTATTTATAATTAACTTGAATGTTTAAATTTTTACGACAATATTCAGTGAAGTGGTGGAATTGCATGAAACTAATGAAATGGTTTCTCAATGGGAAATGGGTGGACCATAAAATTAACTCTATGGATATATCCCAAAGCACTTTCTATGCAGTTTATAGATAAGTAAAACAATTCTTGTCAACCAATAATTACTCGAGGTTCATGCATATTGCCCATATTATACCCAAGAAGAGTAATCTTAAATTATATTGAATAAAGAGGGGAAAGCAGCTTTTTAGGTTTGAATATTTTTAAAATATAAGGTCAAGGTTTAAGTTATGATATCCGTGGATGAGTTGTTTTTTTTTTTCGCAAATTGCAATAAGTCTAATCTAAAGAGAGTGTGGCCACAAAACATCACGAGAGGGCAAAAATGGTTCAAAGCCGGCATCGCTGACCAGACCACCGACCCCATCAAATTTACATATACAACAAACCTCGACTTTATCAAGTCAATTTCTCCCCTATCATAGTCTTCTTCTCTATATATCCCTTTTTTTTCTTCTTCCTTCTCTATATCTACCCAAAACCAACACCAACCAACCACCTCTTTCATCATCTCTTTGTCTCTTTTGTGAAATGGGAAATGCAGTAATGACTCCATGTTTTCAACAAAGGTCCAACCAATCATCATCTGTGAAGCTCATTTTCTGGGAAGGCACCTCAAGATCCCTCAAAGGGAAGCACATCGCCGGTGAGATCATGTTTGAGTTCCCGGACAAGATGGTTTGCCATGCAGACTCCTTCTTCATCGGTCACCCGATCCCGGCTTTAGCCATAGATGACGAGCTCATGCCAGGCCAAACCTACTTTGTTCTCCCCATTGATCGCTTTGCATGCAATGTTCTCTCGGCATCGTGGATCGCCACGCTTGGTTCGTGCCCTAATAAGTCACCTATGAAGTTCGTGGGGAACCCTTTTGAGTATTTGAAGGGAGCCAACGGAAGGGTTTTGATTAAGGTCTCGCCAGAGTTCATAATACAGCTTATTAATAAAGAAACTATTGGATCTGCAGGTGGTCCCAGCAACAGCTTCCTCTGTAGCACTCCAGAGTTGCAAAAGCACTATGAACAATTGGTTAGGTCTAAGGACCAAGTGTGGTCACCTAAGCTTGAGACTATCTCAGAATATAAGCTTAGGTTTTCACCATGCAGATTCATAGGTTTGGAGTGGAAAGAACAAGAGAAGGCAGAGGGTAAAGTATACTAGTTAGTCTATTGATGTTTTACTTAAAAGATATACTTAATAGTTATGGAGAAATTGTACACTTACAGAGTATATATTTAGTCTCATTTTTTTCCTGCTTGTTCATAATTTGGTGGAAATCGAATGATATATAATTTAAAATTGTTTCAATTCGCTCGAACAAAAGAAGATTGGAAGTTGAGATTGTTCCTAATTCTGGGTCATGTTTAGTTTATAGATTATGTGGCGTAAATTCTCTCTATTATTTCAGATATAGCTAATGAGTAGCAGGAAAATTTGCTGCAGATTGATTAAATAATGTCTAATCCCCTTTCATATATATAGCAACAAAATTTACATTGCTGTAGAGTAATATTATATCTCTTTGCATTGATTACTAGCTATAGCTAGCTACTAAAAGTATGTGTGTGCATATGAAACAATTTTCCTTGATTCATCATTGAACTCTTTCTTTAACGAATAGACTCTACTGATTAGAAGTCTTGAATCATCCTTGATGCTTTTTTCTAATTATATGCTGGAAAACAGGAGAACCTATATTCCTTGGATATATGTTAGCAAGATTGTGGGATAAATTCTTGTCATCACTACCGTCACAAGTAAAATAGCATCAAAATTGAATTCTTTCTACAAATCTTATGTCTAGGTTTCTTTTCAGGATGTCCCTATAGAAACAGCCCCAAATTAAACACTGAGTGTCATATTATGGACATTCTACATTTAAATCTAATCACAAACAGGTAAAGTAAGACTGATAGTAATAAAGCTAATTCGCGATCCTAGTTTTTTCATGCAGTTCATTTAGTGGAAGTTTAGGAAGTGTATGTGTTCATATTAGAGAAATATATAGATGGGTTAATAATTTGAAATGATTTTAGGGTTAATTATGATTTCATACATACAATAGAACCCATAGATGAGCCTGGTAAGTGACGAATCGAGGTCCTCATTTTCATTCCGAAACTCAATTTAGACGATTTATCGGGCATTTGGAATCTCCATCTTGGATTACTCAATAGGGATTAGCATCAAATATTAATCATCATTTGGTCAGCTTTGTTATTTACTTATACGAGTTATATCAGCTACTTTGCTCGGTTCTCTCTAAAATATAGTCTTCATTGACATTGTGATTCATATACTGATATGATTTGTTTTTAATGGAATTTCAATTAACTAGTTTAAAATTTTTCCACGTACACGGATATATACAGTCTGCAGCCAAAATATCATTGAAAACTAAATATGATGATTTTTTGTTAATTTTTGGTACCAAGGTCATCAAGCAGGTACTTATTCTTCTCCACAAAAGAAAATAAAATTGATATTGCATTTATATTCAACTTTTTTTTCTCTGATTACGTTTATATATATATTCTATGTATTACTATCGTACTATGATACGAAAATGAAGAAATGGATTCATGTATGTTTTAATTTAGTGTAAATTTTTTTAATATCCTTTTCATGAAATTAAAAATATACACATGATATTGAACATATATAATTATCTTGAGCCAGAAAATGGTCATTAATCCACCCACTTATACTAAGAAGTAACTTGGGCCAACTTATGGCATTCATAGGTAGGCCAATGCATTCTGTTTTTTGGGCCATAAGTGTTTCACACAAAAAAAAAAAAGAAAGAGGTGTGCTCCTACCCAAACTAAATTCTCATTCCAAATATACTTATTTTGTAACAGCTTATGGATAATACCCTTAATAATGGACACCGTTACACAATCTTATGTGGTGCAATTTGACCCATATGTCTATGGCTCCCTATGCTAAAGTTATACATAATTGTATATAAATTACATAGTTAACTAAACTTGTATCTTCAAAAAAAAATAAAAATATCAATGAAGTCACTTAAATGAAAATTTTGGTAACTGTGTAATTTATATAAAATTATCTACAATTGCAAAAGGAAGAGTCACAAACTTGTGGCTCTAGTTGCATCACATGAGATGTGTATCAGTGTTGAAACTTGGCCATTAACCTAAAACAAAACAATATCTATAATTAAGATTAATAATGGAAGTTTGCTAAGCTATACCCCCTTTAGAGGGGGTGTAGCGCTACCCATCATCCTTATTGGATGTCTTTTATGGGACCCAGATGTCGAATTTAGTGTTATTGCGAAAATTTTAAAAAAATTGAGTCATTTAGTATATCATAGAATGCATATTTTTTTATAAAATATAAAAACGACATAATATAAAAAAGTGTGTCAAACAAAAAATTTAAATTTTGCCCAAAAAAAAGAATTTTACACGCTTTTCTGTTATGTCATTCTTGTATATTTATAAAAAAAAAAAAAAAAAATTATATATTTTATCACATACTAAATAACTCAATTTTTTGATAACTTCACATCTTAATAATGCCAAGTTATGACAATCATGTCAAAAATAACTAGTAATGCAAATTGCAATATGAGATGAGTAAATCTTTTTTTCTTTGGTTTTGTATATGTAACTTTGGAAATATCTCTTTTCAAAGATAAGTGGGTCACTGTTGGGCTTGGCTCACTATCAAGTTCAAAATGTCAGAATACTGTAACAGGCCCTCTATTTAAAACCCATAATTTTGAAGCTAACAGTATGTAAGGCTTATCATTACCTAAGGGGCCCAACAAACTTCAAAAAACTGTTGTTCTTTCTCTGTCAATTTATAAGGTAAGGGATAAGTTATCACTTTATTTTGGAGTGGTAGCATTATATTTTTTTAGTTGGGTGAGTTGGAATGGAATTTATAGTATGATTTTGGTATTATTGTGAAGATCTCAAAAAATTGAGTTATTCAGTATGTGCTAGAACATAATTTTTTATAAAATGTAAAAACGACACTATATAAAAAAATATGTTAAAAAATTTATTTCTTAACACATTTTTTTTATATTATGTTATTATTATATTTTATAATAAATTATGTATATTAATATATACTAAATAACTCAATTTTTTCGTCAACATAAACCCACCCAGCCTAAAAGTAATAATATAGGATTCACCTAATAATAATAATATTATTATTATTATAGAGATTTTATGATACCACATGAAATATTATATATATAATAATATTATTATTATAGGGTTCACCTAATAACTCAATTTTATGATAGCATATATAATTTTTATATTTTATTAGATATAAAATATAATTTATTTAATTTTTTAAACAAATTTAAAAATAATTAACTTATACACATGTCATTCATTTATTAATTATTTTATGTAATATAACATATTACATAAATACTAAAAATATCTAAAAAAAAAAAAACTTCCTATTATTATCATCATTATTATTTTATTTCCTTATCTCTTAAAAAATACAACAACAGAGAAATATTTAAGGTGGTTGGCTGGGGAAGAGAGGGACAGAGATTAGAAGCAGGGCAGTGTCGAGGCCAGGCTTTCTGATATTTGTGCGAGGGACCACTCTAATCGTTATAGTATAGGTGATTAATGCAGGCAATCACTCCTATCCCTATCCCTCCCTTGAAACGACACCACTCTGTCGTAGCCCAACTTCAACCCAACCACATGCTTTGCCTCCCAACAAACAACTTTGTCTGCCTTTAGAGTCACAATAACAAAAAAAAATCCACACTCAATGGCCACAAAATTTTGCATCATGTCTAATATAATAGTGATTTTTAAGAATATCAATCACAATCAACAAGAAAATGTAGTTTTATTAAACAATTAAAAGTATCATCAGATTCAGATATTATTAGATGTAAATCGAATTCATGTTTTGAGGAATGATCAATGATTTAAGAGTATAACAATTTTACAATTTACACTTTGAAAAAATCCTCAAGCGGCATATATAATGTTGGAAAACAAAATTGAGTGGGGTAGGATTCAAAATAATTGATAAAAAAAAATAGAGTTTTAAATTTTTAATTAATACAGTACAATTACTTCTTTAAGATTTTTGTTTGAAAATTCAATTTGACATACTTATTTTGATGTACATAGATAAATACGCTTACTTTCATTTTATATTTTTTTATATTTTAATTACGATTTTAAGTTTAAATATTAAATTTTTAAATTTTTAAAATAAATTTAATATCAATTAATCGTTTAATTTTTATTTTTGATTTGTAGCCTCATATTTAATGAAAGATTAAATTTTATTTTATAAAGTTATTTTAATAAAATTTAATTTTTGATTTATAAATAATTGAGAAAAAAAAAAAAAAAAGTGAGGAGTTTAAGAAGAATGTTAATAGTGGGGAAGACGTAGGGAGCTGATTCCCAAAAGTGGAAATATTCCCAGATCTGGAACGACCGTCCGTGACAACTGAATCCCACTTTGATCACGCCACGTGTACTACTCTGCACCCCACTACCGTAATAGTAGCAGTAGACAAGTAGACCACTACTGTCTACAAAACTTAACACCTAATCTAACCCCTTATGCCTACCCAAAATTCCTTTCTTTTACGCGGATTCCTTTCTTTATTATTTAATTCTATGTTGGGACCAAAAACAGCACACGCGCCGCCCGCTGTCTGCGGTGGGGCCCAGATTGTACGAAGGCAGGAAAATGACAAGGGCGCGTGTCTATGAAATGCGCGTGAAGATGGATGAGTGGGAAACACCAAGGGAGTAGTACCCAGATCGCGGGGTTCCTTATTTATGGTGGTGGTCACGTTTGCAGGGCTCGAGGCCTTAGCTCCTCGTCATGTGCGCCGCCTATGACAAAAAGGCAACACCTCCTTAAATACAGCCCTACCCGACCATAGCTTAGGTGGCTGCTACTAGATCGCCGTTCCACTGTAAACATACTCACTAATATTTTTCCAAACTCAGCGCGTGGAAGCACGCTCCGTCAAATTACCCACTTTATTAGGGTAATTCCTCTAATATTGTACATTTACATCTTATTTATGCTTCTACGGCATTTTTTAAAGAATTTTTATAATTATGACAGTTTCTTTTTTTAACTTTTCCTGTTTATCGTTGAATTTTGACATGCATTGAGGTGACAAATTTTTATTGGAGCTTCTTTACAGTATCACATTTTGAGGGTTTTTTTTTTTTTCTTTTTGCTTTTATAGCTTCAAGTGTCGAATTTTGCCATTCTTGTGTCAAAGTTTGCCTCCATCTTCTTTCAAGTGCCGCGTTTTGATTCTTTTTGTTTGTTTTTTTTTATGCCTTCAAGCCTTTAAATGTCGAACTTTGGAATAGTCTTGAAGTGCCGAATTTTGCCTTGGACCATCTTTGGAGTGTCGACACTTGAAGCTATAAAGGAAAAAAGAAAAAAAAAAAAACCCCAAAATGTGATACTATAAAAAAGGTTCCAGTGAAAATTCGTCACCCCAATGCATGTCAAAATTCGACAATAAACAAGAAAAAAAGAAACTGTCATAGTTATGAAAATTCTTTCAAAAGTGCCGTAGATGCGTAAATAAGATGCAAATGTACAGTATTGTAAGGAATCACCCACTTTATTAATTTCATACCTATCTAAATTTAATTAAATTATTTAATATCACACATAATATTTATATTATATATAAGATAATTTGTGCCCTTCATAAAATGTTACCTCCACTTTAGTGCTCTTACTACTAAAGTTTCGGGGGAGACAAACCCATAATATGACTTTAAAAAATAATTGTTTAACATGTGTATGTCTTAAAACAGCTACATATAATATGCAAATAGTGCTTCTCTTTGATCTAATTAAACTATATTTGGACCCCGCATACTAACATGAAAAAAATTATAAACATTTAAGTCATTAATAAATGTCACAATCAACAACGTAAGTATATTAAAATTTAATCTTAAACTCAAAAAAAATTAAACTTTAAAAGTTATGTATATAACCCTTTAATTATTGTTGAAAGTGATATTATAACTAAATTTAAATTAATTAAACTCAAGTTTTATATATATTTTAGAGAAGGGGGGAGAGAGAGAGAGAGAGCGCCGCTTTTGTTTTTTAAAAGAGAGTAGGGTTTTGGTGTGAGGGGGTGTGAAATACGAATGTTGGAGTTAGAAGGGACTGTAGTTGGAGGATACTGTGTCTGTGTCTGTCTCCACTTTCTCACTCCGTTTACTTTTGCACTGTTTTCTCTTTCATTGCCATTGCCCTTGCCTTTGCCTTTGCCTTTGCCTTTACCTCTGCCTCTCTAGTCTCTGTCTCGGTAACGTCATCCCTTCTGTATCATCAATTATATGCCAGGATATGGATGTGGATATGCCTTCCCCCCTTTCTTCTCTGTCTTTACTTGTTCTAATGCTTCTTCCTCCCACTGTCTGTCCCTTTTTGTTCCTAATTCTGTTCATTTCCTCAATCTCTATACACCTTTTACCTCTTAACAAATGATTAAATATATACATTTCAATTTAAAAACATAAACCATGGTTTTAGCAACACAACTTTAATCTATAATATTCACATTTCTTATTGTATTCTTCCTCCCATTAATATTCTCACTTAAATTATATTATCCAACTAATATTTTGGAAATTATTTCAATATGAATTATGTACTGAGTGAAGAAGTAGGGTTTTTCCTCCTCAAAATGGTATCTTTTATACCCATTTAATATTTGGTGGCTGGATTTTATAGCCTTCTAGCCATAGCCCAGTCATAGGGCAGGGGAATATTTCATTTGGATTTTTCTATTAATTACACTGAATAATATGTGAAAGATTGATATTGATTTTATTTAGTACCTCACAAATTTAGGGTGTTGCTATGTTGTATTTTTTAGGGTGACTTATGTTTTATTTAAGTAGTTCTTATATTATTTTCATTTTAAATTGTTTAATATTGATACAATTCATATAATTGAAGTTTTATTAAATTAATGTCGAGTATCTAAAAAAGTTTAAGTAAATTTAATAAAATTTAAATTATATTAAATTATAATGATATGATACAATTTAAAATCAAAATAATACAAAACACATTTTTTTTTTGATATGAACTCAGGTATCCCTATCTTATTATCGGGACGGGACTAATCCTGTTCGGCGTCACCCCTCCACAATACAAAACCCATTTAAATATAACAAAAGTCACTCCAAATAAATGTAGCATGACATCACCTCAAATTTATTTAAAAATTGACTTTGATTGGGAATTTATTATAGCTTGGGTTGGGCCTAAGCAGTAGATGGAGCCCATCGCTTTTAAACGAATCCTCGGACCTAGGCCCGCCTACCACGTACACTTTCTATCGCAATAAATTGACTATAGTAATTAGTTTCATTAATGGAGTTGTAGTAGAAACTAGATTTTGCTTCACATGTTTGTATATATTTTTCAATCATCAAGTCTTTTTTTATAAGTTTAATTATGTACTATCAATGCTATGGCCTAATCTATATTCTGATTTTTTTTTCGTTTTTGTCATTAAATATAGAGAGTTGAAATATAAAAAAAAAAAAAAATCAGATTTGAATCTAGGACCTTCATATTTTTTTTTAAATCTTTGAGTCAGTTATATTTCATGTGTTTGTGTTGTTTTAAATTTATCACATAGTAAAATAATTTTTTTCTTTATTTAAATGTAATTGATTATAATTAGTTTGAAGTAAATTCTATATATTATGGGGTCTAATGTAAAAACCAAAAATATATAGTTAAAATTTAATAGTGCAAATAGAGAGTACTTATTTCTTGTAAATTTTGTGCAGTGTTCAAATCTTGATGTTTAAAAGATATAATACAATTCCAGGAGATTTAAATCTTTATTTATGAATATTAAGAAATTTTAATCCTATAATTAAGATTTATAGTTTTAATTTAAGTTTTGATGCCTATCTATCACATCAAATTGGATTCTAGACATCATATGAGTGCTTACTCTTCAACTTGTGTGTTGCTCATTTTTTTTGTTAGAAAAAGAAAAGTGTTTCTTTCAAGTAAGATTCAGATGTAAATTGGTGCAAATCATGGCTAATTATTGATCATAAGCCTTACCAACAAGCAAGTTGAGTGTGACTTCATATTTTATTTTGTTTGAGATTTGAGATTTGCTATCCATTCATCATGTGCTCATGTTCTAATTCAAAATAGTGTTATATCAATTAGCATTGTTGACTAAAGAAAGAAAGAAAACATTGTTTGCTACATTGTTTAAGATTGAGCTTATAAAGATAGCGATTTTAATGTCCCACTTGCTACATTAAAAGAGAAAAAGGAAAACAATATTGAAAGGACTTTTTCTTTATTATAAAAGTACAAAAACTTGCTATTCAATAACATTAATCAAAAAATTCATACTATATATTTTTTTTAATGTAAAATGAAAATTTTATTGTGCATCCACACAAATAAATTAGTGATAATTGAACTACATGTAACATTATACACATCCATTTATAAAATTAGTGTTCATCATATGAATCTCTAACATTCAAATTTGTTCATGTGTAATTTTTATGATAATTATTCTTCCACAATAATTATAAGATTTATGGGGGAAAATAACCTTTCACTTAATTTTCCTATAAAATTATTTTCAAAAAATGAAAAAGTGCTTTAGAAGACCTATTTTTCATAAAAAAAATATTAATTTTAAATTGATAACAATCATAATCTAGTAGAAGAAAAGTAATAGAGACTATAAAAATGATAGGATTCGAGATATATTTTTATAGATAAACCTAAAAATGGGTGACTTGGAAAGAAAAAAGTTAGGTTTTTCTACATTGTAAATACACATATTTTTTTGTATGTCTATAACATGATAATATTTAAATTTAATCATATTCACTTAAATTTTAATTAAACTATATCAATTTTATTTAATTTTCTTACGACTAAAAAAAAAAACTGTACAAGTAAAAGAAAATCGTCATGGTGTTTTTTAAGTAAGAGAGAGAGAAAAAAAAATCCTGATTAAACTGTACTCACGTGACGCAGGTCTTATTCAGCAATTAATAAAATAGAAAAGAAAGAATACGAAAAATGTATTTATTTAATTTTTATTTATTAGTATTATATATTATTGTTATTATTATTATAGGCAAAAAGAAAAGGACCACGGCGATTAGAAGGCAGAGCGCGGAGCTCAAGGAAAGAAAAGGAAGGGAGGCCCATAATAAATAATAATAAAAAAATAGAAAGAGTGAGAGACAGCCAAATAACCAAACTCCTAAACAACTAAACCTAAATTTACGGAGGTGGCGTGTTGTCTCAGCACCGCCGTACAATTTCGGCTGTGGGTCCCAATTATTCTCCTCAATAATTGGTCATTTTTCTTTCCCATCCAAACACCATCCAATTCTCCACTTCTATTCTCTTTATTTATATTTAAATTTTTTATTTTTAATATTCTTTTTCTCCACTTCTTATCTATTTTTTAAGAAAATTATTCTAATTTTTTTTATTTTAATTTTTTTATGAAGTTCAAACTATTATAATGTAATTTTGGATGAATAACCAGTGAATTATCAGCTAAGAGTAGTGATATTCTCACATTCTTTTTATACCATGTTTTCACATCAATACAATTATACAATTTAAATTTGACATAACTTACTGATCTACGCAATTTTTTTTCCATCAAATTCTAACTATATAACTCAACTAGGGTAAAAATGATACAAGACTATATTATATAAGAGTATAACTTTCCTATAACTAATGGTAGCTTTGTAAGAAAAGATGATTTATATATGAAATACAAAGTTTTGAAACCAAACCAATATAATTTAATAATTTGAATATTAGTCAAGATTTAAGAACTGGTTTGGGTCCCCTCAAAATAGATCTTTGTTCAGGAATATGATTAGAAGAATGAAAATTGATGAGGATAATATGAAAATTATATGGCCAGATTATCTTATCTGATTAGACGAGGAATATAAAATATAAAGAAAACAATAAGAACATGTAGGGTAGTTCTAAATGACACAATTAATTATCATTTTCAAAGTCATTCCTACAAATTGTTTATGAAATATTAACTTAGAGATGTGATTAAAATAAGAGCTGTGAAAAACATTCAACAAAATAAGGTTTCGATCGCTTCTTGAGATGGAATTATAGTATCACTTTATGCATTTGTTAAAAAAAAAAAGAATTCAAAGTGAAAATAAAACAATGGAATTATTAATATCACTCACCAAGGGCATTATATGGACTTGTCTTATATGCATCATATATAAAAATGTGGAGAAGGAGATGAATGTACACGACACCTTTGCCATGCACGCCAGGGAATTGAAAGAGTAAAACCCAATCTTCAACCAACTTATCATCTATATAACACTAAATATAATGCAGCCCCTTGAAAGGGGCCATTTGGCAGAAAAGATTCAAAATTGAAACTAGCTATGTATAGGGTAAAATCATTATGGCGGGTCAAGTTTGGAGCAAACTCTTTTTAATGTTTAAAAATCTATTAAACTTTTTTTTATAATTAAACTCTTTTAGAATTAAGTTAATGTAAGTACACATAATATAACTGGTCTAAAAAATTATTAAAAAAAAATTAAGGTCTCAAGTTTAAATTCTTAATCACTGTATCCTATATAAAAAAAAATTTAATTTAATTTAATTTATCTAATAAAAAAAATATCATAGTTAATATTCTGATATTTAGAGTCAAGAGTTAGGTTTGCTTTGATTAAGAATCATAGTTTTCTTGAGCTTGACATTAAATCTGCATAGAAATTATTTCTCTCATAACAGGAGGACACGAATGAAAGATGGTGTACATCTCTTTAATTTGTGCACTTGATTAAAAGAATAGCAGTACAAACAACCATGACTTAATTCACACGATAGATCTGCCCTTATTCTAAAGTAACGAGAGGGTGTATAATGTCTACATATTTTAATTATCATATGTTTTGATGTGAATGGTATATTTCAACTGTTTCATTAGTCAACTTTTTGTTTTTCATAATGAAACATGTCTCTAATTAATTATTTAATGTACTTTGTAAGAGTTGTTTCATAATAATTGTAAATATAACTTAATTAGCAATTATTTTTTCTTTTTTAAAAAAGCTTTCAAGATGAAACGTGATCTAGATATGTTCCATTATATGCAACCAACTAGGTTTCAATTTGTCTCTTTAATGAAGAGTTATGAGAGGAGTGTCAACTTGCTGTGCTATGATTGGTCTAAACCTATGTAGCTTAATGTAATTTATTTTTGAACCTATATTCATTTCCTTAAAGTTTAAAGACAGCTTTGAAAGAAAAGGGGAAAAAAAAAAAAGGAGTGTAAAGATCAAGGTTAAGCAAGAGTTTAGACCAGAAGAGCATGCATGAACTTCAACATTGTAATTAATTGCTCATATTTTATAAAAAAATGAATTTACTCTAGGGTTTATTCATATCCGTGATTACAAATTGAAAGTTAAAAAGTTAAACTATAGATTATGCAAGCACTAATTAATTATAAATCTTAGCTAGGAGGATAAAATGGATTCATCTAATTAAATGGATAAAAGATAACTCATTAAATATTAANCTCATATTTTATATAAAAAAATGAATTTACTCTAGGGTTTATTCATATCCGTGATTACAAATTGAAAGTTTAAAAGTTAAACTATAGATTATGCAAGCACTAATTAATTGTAAATCTTAGCTAGGAGGATAAAATGGATTCATCTAATTAAATGGATAAAAGATAACTCATTAAATATTAAAAAATGAATCAAATTAGGGTATATTTTAAAACTTCTTTCAGATTAAACGCAAAGGATATAAAGGATGGAACAGACCATTCAATTGCATGCCTTAGCAAGTTAGCATTATGAGTGCTGTCTCTCATTTTCATGCACTATGATTACTGTTTTCCATTAAACTTCAGTTTTTCTTTTTTACAAGATAAAAAAGTTACCTCATGAAGGTAATAAATATTCTAACTTTTCTGCAAAAAATCTAACTTCTAGCTCGACTATCTACTTATTATTGGACTACAAAAAGAAGATCTCACATTCATATATACGACAAAATAAAAAGTTATTGCACTTCTTGTGGTTTTTGTTGCTTTTTCCTTTAGAACTTCTCAGGCTTTAATATAACACTCACGATATACAGTTTTTTTTATAGGAAAAACGATAGGTAACCTCTCTATATACTATTTAAGGAAACGTTCCATTTTATGCAGTGTGTAGTAGTGCTGTCTTTAGTGCTTCAAAAACATGCTCACATTATTAATAAAGTGTTGGCTTAATAGAAATTAGTTGAGTTTTAATTATAGGTTATGAGTTCGAATTTTTGGAGTCGCATTTGTTTGAAGGAATTTATCGGTTACTACTCCCGTCTCGAACATAAATTAATCTCATATCTAAAGAGTGTGAATATACTCTATGTATATATATAAACAAAAAAAAAAAACATGCTCTCATTTTCCACAAACATTTAAATATTTATTTATTTTTTGTTTTCAAATAAATGATAATCATCACTATAGAAACAAATCGATGACACATATACAAACAAAACTATATATTCCCAATAGCATTATAGTATTTAAGAAGAAGAATATCACTGCATGCCGTTGGTTTCAATGATGGACATTGAGGCAGGCTGTCTCGCATAGTAAATGAAAAGAAAGGAAGGAATAATATGTGAGTGAGCACTGAGCCCACAGAAACGAAATTGTCTGAGAACAAAGTCTTGTTCAATGATATTTATAAGGAATGTTGAGGACAACATCCCACATCTGCAAACATGTTCGAATAACCTATATATATAGTTATATACCTAGATGCGCCTAAAAAGATAATTGTTTGAGATTATTTTAAATCATACAACAAAATCTTGTTCATGAATTAGAGTTATTAGGAATAAAATAATTTTAGTTACTCAAATCTTGCACTTATAATTGTGTATATTTGTTTTTATTTTCGTTAGATAAATTAAATTAAATTTTTTTAATTGAGGATGCTGAAGAATGAATATCAAACTTGGTATCTTAATTTTTAAATTTTTTTAGATTAATTATGTTATGTGTGCTTATTTTTATAATTATATAAATGATTTTATTTAATTCCAACTAAAAGAATTAAGTAAGGTTACTTTTATTTGCTTAAAGGCACTTCAACATAAGGCTACCTGAATTCAAACATATATAATTATAATGTAAGAGTTGTGTAAATAATTTGCTATTCGTAATGCAAAGGACAAAATCCCATATATAGAATGTATTGCAATTAGCTTTATGCCTAGATAGACCTAAAAGTATAATTGTTTGAGATTATTTGAAATTTTGAATGTTTATATTATTTTGGATATTGGAATTCTGATTAATTAAGAGAAGTGTGGTTCAACAGAGATCACAATTGGTATTTGTGGCTGATGGGTTTTCTTCTAATGCTTACCATAAATTAACCTCAATTACTTCATTTTCTATTGCCTTCATAAAATCTCCCTATACATGATTTTCCCTCTATATGGTTTGGAGGGGGCTTCAATTTGATCAATTTTTATATATCGCTTAAATGAGATTCCTCCTTAGCCTCCATCTCTCATATTAATAATTTTGGCCTATTTTGATGAATAATGTATGTATTCACCGAGGATGATATTCAAATCTTATAATATTTATTTCACATCATTTTTTTTTAATAATCAGTAATAATATTTAATTATATGAATAAGTCAATAAATATAAGATAATGACGAGTGATTTAGATATTTTGTAGAATGTCAAAAGTTTGAGTTTCAATGCTGTCATATAACTAAAAATATTAATATTTATATAAATATTATACATTATAAAGTTAGTTTTAATATTTATTATTTACCAAAATTTGATTGATTATTTTGTTTTTTTATCATAATAACATAATAACATTTTTATATCAAAGTAATTTTTTTTTTGCAAAGCTTTCATCACAACACTCAAAATAATGTATAACTTATCATTAACCGTAAATTTGGCAGGGCCAAGGCTATAATTACTATCTATAATTTTTTTTTTGAGCTCCTTCCTCCCTCCCACCATGAATCCTTGATCTTCAATACATAATTAGTCATTATGTAAATCTAATTGGTGCAGCTATTTACAAACCATCATGCTAACTATCACTTCTAATCATACAAGTGAATGTAATGAAACACGCATGTGCATGTGCATGTGCATGTGCATATGATCAATCTTACTTATTAACATGCAATCTTAAGAGAGCGTTTGGTAGATCAATTTTTTTTAGTTTCATAGGAATCTCAATTTGGGAAACTAATATTCTCATATTTAGTACAAGATTTCTAAAAAATATTCCTAGAAAAGTATGATTTTCAAGACTAATTTTAGGATAAGTTTCCCATTAAAAAAATTTTATGGGATGTGATGAGAATCTTGAATTCCCATGTCATGAAAAAAAAATTTAGACATAAAAAGTCAAATATACTTTTCATTAATGGCATAATTATAATAATGCCAAAATTATTTTATTTTGTTTATATCTTATTTTATATTTTATTTTTGCTAGCTTCTAGTGTTACTTTTTTACTTATTTTTAATTTTAAATAAGGAATTATTTTAAATAAATATTCATTAATTATAAAAATAATTTAATTATTTTCTTTGAATTAAAATAAATAGATGTATTTTTGAAAAAAAAAAAGTTAAAATTTTTAAAAAAATTGTATTAGAACAAACATAGAATTAAAAAATTCTCAAAAAAACATTGTCTAATATTCTCAAAAATATTTAAGGCCAACAAAAAACATTTGTAACATTCTTAAAAATCATTATTCCCATGAAACATAATTCCTAAGAACGAAAAAAAAATTATCTACCAAACACCCCTAAGAGTCAATAGATTTTTTAATCATAGCAAAATACTAGAAATTTCACTGACAATTCTTAATTATCTATGCATTTTCTACGATATAGGATAGTTTTTTTTTTTGTAGGTTTTTGCTTATGGATTGTTTAAGGAGGCTACGTAAGGCACTCACAAAATATCATCATATTTATTTTTATGGAATATTTAAAGTTTTTGTATGTAGTATCTAACACCCAATTATTTAAAGTTTTTTTTTTTTAGATGAGAATAAATAATATACATATAAATTTTATGTCACAATAGTTTATAATTGTACTGTGTCCATCACTATAGTTCCCCTCCATTGAAGGCATCCCTTGAGAAAGATGGAGGAGGAGGGATGGGAAATGGGGAGAGAAGAAGATACGCTATCCTGGATTTGAGTTGGGATTCTTGGTTTGATTTACTTTATTCGCCTTTTATTTCATTCATTCATAATTTCAGGGTTACTGTTAGATGGTCAACGTTGTGTTTTGATTGAACGGTGATGAGACTTATTGTTGACATTTTGGACTTTACGTGTGATGTGACCCTCGACGACGACGACGGCTAAGGCCTAAGCTAGCTGTCTTCCTTTTCCTTGTCCCAACAATCTCCACTTGCTTGGTTACACGGATTAACCACTTCTTCCTATCCACATTCTTTCCCATAAATTCTGGCTTTAATTTCATCACTTCAACCTTCAATTATTATACCCTCTTCCTCTTCCTCTTCCTCTTCCAACAACTTTCAATTTAACTCACTTCTGTAAACGGAAAATCAAATATCACCACTTTCTTAAAACCTCTCGTTTCTTTGCCTTTCTCATAATTTAAATTACCAGTTAATTAACTACTTTAAAAGAGTAAAGAATAAGAAAGTAGAGTTATGAGTACCTAATCAATAAGGGTTTAGTTTTCATCAATCGTATGTAAAAAAATTGTTAATGTTATTTGTTGCTAGTAAAAATTCTTAATTATATGATAAAATGTTATTGGATAATAGTATAACATTGCTTTGTATTGATAATTAATTAAATTCGTACTTGTCAAATAATTGATCATTGACTATATATGAAAGATGCAATGCACTTGCAGTTAAAAATAAATAGATAAGAGTTTAACACATGTGCAATGCATAAACAGATAAAACAAAAATAAGGAAAAGCCCATAAAAAAATATAAGTGAAACAAAAAATATAATAGAATAAAAANAAAGAACATAATAGAATAAAAAAAATAGAAAGCAAGTACAATAACTTAAATAATTATATTCATAGGAAAATGCTTTGAATTAGTTATATATAGTAATAATTGAAAATAATGTAAAATTTATATATTCCCCTTTGAGGATAAATTACCGCAAATAACTATGTTGCTTTTTATGATGTTAAAACTAAGAGAGTAATTATGCTAATCACTTAATTTTTAAATACACAGTTCTGAATAATTACATAGATGGTTACAATTGTATTTACTAGATTTGATATGTAACTGAAAATTATTTTTTAAGTTGAAAATTGAAAGAAGAAATTCTATTTAGACAAGAAAAAAGTTCATTGAATCTGCTTCTCAAACTCATACAGACCACATATTCAGGAAGCTTATGATTTTCAAAGTAAAAAAGTCAAGAGAAGAGACAGAGAGATCTCAACACTGCTTTAATTCAATGATTCTCATTTTTGTAGATGTATTATTGATTTTGCCCAGAAACGAAAAAAGTATTCGGTCCATTTCTTTATTCTAATTCTCTTTTCCTTTTGATTCCTTCCCATGTGCCAGTGCCATATATATAAATGTATAACTTTCCTCCTTTTGTTTATCGTTTCATATATTCTCCTCTGTCAATGGCTAATAACTCAACCATTAATCTAACAATACAATGAGTTTGGTAGTTAGATGGTTTTTTCAATTTTATTGCCCATGTCTACAATTACTAAAAAGGAAACCAAGAAAGCAACATGATAATGACTCTGCCATGACCTTGATATATAATATATGGTGGGGAAGGGTTTATAATTTTAATACCCATGTGTTCACGTTTCATAACAGTTAGAGGAAGTACTCCCTAGGTCAGCCCAACTTTTGAAAAGGTCAAAATTGTTAGGTGAAGGCTACTATGTTAATAATCGATTACTTTGTGTGAAAATTTTAATTGAATTGAGAAAGAAAGAGTAGAATGATTCAATTTGTTGATTGTTTAATCAAAAAAATAAATAAATATTATATTAAGAATTGATTTAATTTAAAATTTAAAATTATTAAGTAAAAATTTATGAATAATTTTATATNACAAAAATGTTACATAATAGATGATTCTTCTTCTTCTCAAAATGTTGTGTATAACCTTAATAATATTTATCTTCAAAATAATTGATTAGTGCTAATTTACTGAGATAAATAAATAAATATAAAGAGGAAAAAAGAGTGAGTATGTGTTCAATTCTTTGAACAGTGAGAGAATTTCAAAACGAAACAAGATGGAGATGGTTGCCTAACATGACCTATTTTATGTTCCTCATTCTCTACCCATAATCTTGCTTGACAGGATAGATTGTTAGATTTGCATTTTTTATTTTGTATGGAGTCGACCAATCAAAATCAACATGTTCATTGGTGGCTATTGAAATTTACAATTATTGAGTAGCTACAGTGGTAAATTAAATTTGATTAACTTTTCATGCTAATTTTTGGTGAGCGTTAAGCTATTATCTTCTCAGTTAGATAGGTTTTTGTGAGATATATTAAATAATTTTAGTGTCATTGAAAATATTTCAAAAAATTAAATTATTTATTATGTCTCAGAATACACAATTTTTTATAAAAAATAATTTTAATTTTACTTTTTGACATGTTTTTTAATATCATGTTATTTTTATATTTTATAAAAAATTATGTGTTTTGACATATACTAAATAATTCAATTTTTCAAGATTTTTGTAATAATATTAAAATTACATTATAAATTTCACTAAATCTCATTTAATTATGAAAAGTGTAATACTATCATCCCTAAACGAGGTGGTAACTTAATCTTCACTTTTCTGTAATTAGCATAATTAGTAGTATTTGTCAAAACACAGTGGCTACTGTACTATGAAAGACAAGCAATAACATTAATCAAGGCTTTTGGACTCGGAAATTCTAGCTCTGGTCTTAGATTTGAGTTATGCACTTATAATAATGCTCCACAAAAGACAAAGGGTAGCTAGGTTCTTGATTTTAATATCCCCAATTCAAGTTCATGCTCACTCTCTTTGTCTGTGTTTCCTAGCTAGAAATATGTTAAACATGCATGAAAAAGATGGGGAAAATAAAAGAAAATGAAACAAGAAAATAAGGTGTATAATTAAACTTCATTATCCACTTTTGAAAGATCTTAGACTACGTAGCCACGTAGTCGCTTGACCTAGCTACATGACTACGAGCCTAACCTATTCTATAGGCAGGTTTAGCAGCAGCATATAAAGATGTTAGCTAAGCTGGTCCAATCAAATAAACAGTGTTGAGGCTTTTGAGATCTTTCTTTTCTTTCTGCGCAAGTCCTGTGGGTCTATGAAGATCTACTTCTAGGTTTGCTATACCACCTTGTTTGGAACCAAGCAGCAGCTCAGAAACAAAGGCAAATTCCGTTACAAACCTCATGTTTGGAAGAATTTTTAGTCAATCGCAATCTTAATATTGTTTTCTTAAAAAATACTTTTTATGTAAATTAGACAAATTTTTTTATGTGCTTTACTGAATGACACAAACATCTATTTTTTTCTAAAAGTTATAAAATATTTTTTTTAATACAAAATTTAAGAAGGATCTTAATATTATTCTAATTGGTAAGAACCCATGCTAAAGCTAAATATGAAAGAGGACGTTATTCTAAACTGTAAATTAAGAGAAGTTTGTATAATTTTTGTAATAAAGATAGAGATCTCTGTAATTTTATCAAATCTCAAGAGAGATCAACATAATTTACTATCTTTTTTTACTTGCCTAGTTGGTTAGGAGTTAGAACACATAAAAGGAATTTAGGAATTAGCAAAGAGATATTCTCTAATAAGCAGAGGTTACGGTGTTCATTTATCCATTATATGAAATCATGAAATGAACACCAGTAGCCATGGTAATGTGATGTCTAGTCAGCCACATATTTTTTCAACATATCTTGAAATTACATAGTTAACGACATTGAATTTAAGTGGTTCTATTAAAAAAAGTATTAAATTTAAATCATGTTAATTATATAATTTCTATATAATTGTATAATCATGTTAATTATATAATTTAAACCATTTTGTGCAATTGGCATAGTAGCCTAAACCATAGTTTTTATTTATAACAGTTCAAAAAAAAACACAAATTTTCTGTGACTTTGTAAGTATTGTGATTATGGCATAGGGCAGAATGGTAGAGTTTCCTTAACATTGAACCAAGAAAACTTATTATAAATATCAGTTACTTTCCTTTTAGCAATTATTTTATATGCGAAATTTTGAACTCCGGAGACAAATTGGAAAACTTACGCATAAGAAATAAATATAAGCATATAGTATTATCATGTTTGGTTAATTGATAAGAAAAATAAATATCTAATAAATTTATTATTTGTCTAAAAAGTGTTATAAATAAAACGACAAAAGTGACTAAGTAGTAGTAGTAGTAGAAACTCATGTTTGGTGGGTCATGGGTGTTACACAAGTGAAAGTGGTGGTGTCGTTGAAACAAAAGAAAGATCTTATGTGTTATTTATGCTTTATGGAAATGAATTTCCAATTTTAGAGAATATTCAACTTTCATAAAAATTTAAAGAATATTGAGAATTATTTTGCTAAAATCTTGAGAAGATTATAAATAAATTTTCATATAAAATATTAATAAATATATTTTCTTGGTGAATTTCTAAACAAACATTTATATATTTACATATTATACCTTACTTCTTATGAAATTTTTTAAATCAATTATAATAATGTATTTGCTCATATATATATATATATATATTCACATTATAAATACTCTTTTCTTTTAATTTTAATAATAAGAATATTTTTGAATTAAATTTCTTTCCAAACGATTTTAAAAGGCGCACCCACATCCACGTGGTGAACAAATGTTCCTTTGGTAAAAATATATGATGATATATACTACATCAATCCATCAAAATTACTTTATTATCTAGTGACTTCTAATTGTTTTTTTCATTGTCTCCCTCTCCCCACCACTCTTTGGCTATCATCTATAGCATTTGTACGACTTTCAACTCTAGGATATATATATATATTTCCTACCACCATAATCACTTCCACTAGGTCTTGGCCAAAATCACCTCATCACTAGAAACATCTCATTTTCATAACATGTTTAAAATCAATGTTAGATAATAAAATAATCTTTTGTTTTGCTAATGAATAAGCTGATTTCATTTGTTTGATTAAGTGCCAATAAACTCGTTATAAAATTTTAATACTAGAGACTTTGTTGATTTTTGGTCTGCACTGCAATACCAAAATATTTCAGAATTATTGGTTATATGAAGTAAGTTAAACAAAGCTGCACGAATAATTCAAATATTAATTTTACTAATTAAGTGTCTCAACATGAACAACGTCCAAGATCTAGTCATTTATTACAAAAGTAAAATCAAATCTGAGGTAAGTGGAGGATGTCAAAAAAAGTGAAAACAAGATCTGTTAAGAGGGTAACAGATATTTTACCCGATTACCACAATCACAACCTTATTATCAACACTAGCACCATCAATGGCTAGCCAATAGCATATGATATGTCCCACAATCACCATTAGCCTGCTGTCATTGATGTTTCCATTATATTCCCACCACTATCTTATTTAAAATGAAAAATAAGTGCTTAGTTGACTTTTCATTTATTTTTTCTTCGTAAATAATTTAGAAGTGAGAAAGAGAGATAATTCAAATATTAATCCCCTTTTCATGATTTTTTATTCTCTGTTAAACACGGTTACTTGATGATAGGGCAACATTAACCCTTCCTATAAAACCACAAATTCAATCAAAAGAACAAGTAATTACAAGTTTTCTTTCATAAAAAAATCAATTTGATTCCTACTAATATCTTATAACAAGTACGTACGTACTATCATTTTCTTATGGTAGTATGATGCTTACTAAGCAAGTAACATTGTTTTTTGTTTTGTCATGAATTCAGCATCTTGATTAGCCTATATATGTAGTTATTTATCTTTGTACATATTAGAACTGTGCAATTAATATTAGTTACTCATGCATGCTTGATGCTTGTAACATTAGAGTGATGCTAGTAATATATCACTTTTCTTAAACATGCACCTTGGCATATAAGGTCAATTAGCTTCACATAAGCTTCAATTTGTTATACTCGGATGAGGACATTTATACTAGTGTACAATGGTGAGGAGCAAAGGGGTGTGCAACTGTATCATCATTCTCATTATTCTTTCTACTAAAATATATCGATCGAAGTGGTGTTTGGTAGAAAGAGCCCATAGTTTATTAGATTAGTGTGCATGGAAGGGCAAAACAGCTGCTATGGTGGTAAAGCATTTCTTTGTTGCCTTTTATTTTGCTAGAGTAATAAAATCATTTGGAATGTGATGCATGCATATGTACCAAGAAGAATATTTAGTCGGTGGAGCTTAAAGCTAAGCTACTCAAGTAACAAATTTATGATTATAATAGAATACACTTTTGCCCTTTTCTGATTAAATTAAAACTGAAAACCCAAATGCTTTGCATCCCTAATTGATTGTTATGTAATATAATGAAATTGAAAACCACTAATTAAACAATCGTTTCAGTACGGCAAAGATGGATCCTGCACCGACCAAAAAATATTGATTATAGAGCATCAAGTTAATTATCTATTAAAAATTGTGATGCACAGTTAGGTTAAATTGCAATATTTAGTAGTAAAACAATAATGCTACTTAATTATAAATCAAACTCTAGTATATTTATATACTTAGCAGCATCTGATTTAACTAGACCAATGAAAACTTGGTAGAACCTTACTCAAACTTTAATTTGATAATTTGAATTATATCAATTTTTGCAGTTGTAAATACAGCAATTGTGCAAATTAACAAAATGAAGGCCTTAATCTGATGGGCAATGCCGAGGGGCAAAGACTTAGAAAGCGAAAGAAGAGAAGCAGAATCCTGAAATAAGGGCAGCAAGCACTAATAAATGTGGGTTTAGAAAAACGATTCTTTTTTATGTTAGTGCAGTAATACCTTGCAAAGAACAATATAAAAGTTACTAATTAAGGGCTTTTAAACCAAACAAAAGAGCTATCTCACTTTAAACACAGTTTGATAGTACAAAAGAAGGGGAGAGGGTGATTGCTTTTCAAATGCATCATTAACACTTTGTGTGTGAGAGAGAGTTAATAGATGGGGCATGCTTTGAAAAAAGAGGGTACTTTCACACACACGCTTACAAGTTACAAGATGTCTCTTTTGAAGAACAGAGAAAGAGATAATAAAAGAGAGAAAGAGGGGAATGAATTGAATGAACCTTGAGAGAAGTGACTGATGTGAAGAGTGAAGGAGAGGGAAATTAAAACTCGTGGCCCCCAAAGAGCAACAAAGGGAGAAGAAGAAGGTGCCGAAAGAGGGGCATGAAGAGCCATTTATATCTTTTGCTTTCTCTCTTTCACGTGCTCCTATCTAAGCTAAGAATACCCTTCAATTGCTTTTCATTTTTGGGGCCAATTTTAATCATCTTCTATTAGCAAAAAGTTAACCACCTAATCAAGGCTTTGAAGTGACATTAATTAAATGATGGAAACGAGTTTATCACAAAAGGCAAAGTGGAAGCCTTCTTTTCACGTTTGGATATTTGTCTTTCTTTTTATAGTTTTCATCTTTCTCATCTAGTTAACAGGTAAAGGTAATTTATCACTGCTAACATCAATCTTTAATATGTTAAAGAGTTCCATTGGAAACTCTCATACACGCGCCAAACTTGGCATCGTATACAAAATCTTGTACACATGATTTCTCCCCTTGGTGACGAGTGTATGCTATGTAGATTAAAGGCGTGAAAAAATGAAAGTTAAAGAGATACGTGAAAGAAGAAAAATTATTTAAGTTCTTAAAGTTAATTGAGATTAGTTCACCAAAAAATGTTAATTGAGATTATTAGTGAGTACTTTTTAGTATGGAAAATTTCTCTTAAGTGCTTGAAGCATTATCATGTGTTAGAGAATAATTATAAAAATACTCTTATATAGTATTGTTATGTATCTAGTTATTGTGCGAAAAAGAATATCATTGCTTAATTAGTTACATTATTATCATATGTTAGTTCATATTTTTGGTTATCATAGGTTGATTATTATATTTTTTTTCATTTTAACATTTGCATATTGATATTTTTATAATTACACTTTTTTTCGGCAATAAAAAATTTAAGATGATGAGAAACTTTTATAATTACACTTTAAAGAATAACAATGTCGGATACACTTTTAGGAATTTTCATGCTAAGGAGCACTCACTAATAATTTTAATTAAATTGTTAGTACTTGAGAACAATTTTTAATTGTTGGTACGTACTTAATAAAGAAGGAAAAATTGATAATTTATTTCCATTGGCTAGTACTTCATTTCTATCTCAAATTTGAAATTATTAATATTTTCTTAGTATGTGATCTATTGTTAGCTTAAAAAATCTTACCTAAATAATGGACCATATGCTACTTTAGTAATGTGAAATTTTCTTATCTATTAACAATGTATAGGAATTCTAGATCAAAATTCTTTTCACTTCTATATATTTAAATCTTCTCATTTCACTCTACCTATTTTCATTTCTCCAAGTACATCACAAGGTTATGCTTCGTGAGAAGAGTGAATAAGAGGGTAATTAACTAAAATAATGCTATCTAATAAAGAATTTACAAATTTAGGTTACTTTTAAAAATATTTATCAAAATGGGTCACTTTTTTCGCACAATATACGCTAAATTATTGTTCTCATAAAACGCGGATTCATTTCAGCTTTTTCTTATAGAAAACACGAAAATGAATCAGTGTTTTCCTATAGAAAATGCGAATTTATTTCAGAGTTTTCTTATAAAAAAAAATGTGGATTTATTTTAGCGCTGAAATGAATTCAGGTTTTCTACAGGAAAACGCTGATTCATTTCAGCGTTTATTTCTTTCCCGAGGTCTAGTCAACATGGAAATGAATCCGCGTTTTTTTTCTAGCAAATGCGGATTCATTTTAGCGTTTTCTTTAGTTTAAAAAAAATCCATTTTGGTAAATAGTTTTAAAAGTAACATAAATTCCTAAATTCTTTATTAAATTGCATTATTTTGGTAAATTTACATGAATAAGATGGTTAAAACTAGAGAGGGTAGTAAAACATGATGAGGCCATGAAATATTTTAGTTTTCATACTTTGTAATAAATTGAAAAATGAGATCACGGCAAATCATTAATTTTATCCCTCTCACTTGTTGTGGATGAAGTAGAGAGGTTGACTTTAAGATTTGTGTGTTCTTTGTTTGAACTCAAAATTGTAGCAAAAAATATCCAAAATAAAAGTAGAGTAGATTTTGTAAATAATAATATGGAAATAACAATTGTTAAAGACAAAAAGTTATCAAGTTAAAACTTTTGAGAGAGTAATTTTTTTTTAGCTAGGTCTATAAATAATTTTCATTTCCCACAGTGTTTGAGGTTTTTTTTTCTAAAAAAAAAGTGAAGCTATTCTATTTCTATTACCCCTTTTTATTATTTTTCACCAAACCAGCATACAATAAATTTGAAGAACTTCTTTATGTTCTTCAAACATAAATTAGATTAAGCTGAATTCAGCATCTCACAAGAAAAAAAGAAAACACGACTCTGTGGAAAATAAAATAACATAATCAGATTACTGTTCTTTCATAATCTTTCCTACTCTATAGCCTGGTCTTAACTATGATGTGTGTGTATATATTTTTGTGATGCACCTAAAATTTCAATTGAATTAAACAGATTAAATTAAAAATCATGTGGATTATTGAATATTGTATTGTGTATCTATAAGTGATCGTGATTCGTGAGTTTTTAAGATACTACCAAGAAAACACTAATAAATATTGTTTTTTCTTTTATTTGAAATGAGAATTTCATATAAGGTCAAAGGATCGAGTTCTACAAGAATCATCCCCAAATTCCCTGGTATGACGAGTGAAGCGTCCAAGTAATTTATTCAATATAAGTTACTGTATAGATTGTTTCAATGTTTGTTTCATTTAATGCTTTGTCCAAGTAATTACTTAAGTTTGTCCGACTAAGAATACAAACAATTTCAGTTTTATTGTTTTTTTTTTTTAATGATAAGTGAGTTAGTTAAGAAAGCCTTTTTTAATTCATAAAAAACCACAAGGTTAAATTGCTAATATATAAATTATTGAAAGATTGGTGTACATAATACTGCAATCTATNAAATTATTGTAAGATTGGTGTACATAATACTGCAATCTATTATACTATATCCTTTTTAAGCTAAAATTTAAGGTGAATGAAAATTACCCTATTCTAAAGTTCAGACATAATAAAGGCTTCAATGAGAGCTTATAATGATACTTATAAATTGCCTATTAGAGAAGAACTGCCAGCAGCAAAAATAAAACTTAAGTCTTATAAACGAAGTGCTTGAATCCTTATTAGTTGAACCAACTCTATTGAGTATGATTTCTCTTTGTTGTGATTATATTTTGTTTCTTTCCCTTACCATAGAAGAAGAACATTGCCAATAGAATCCAGAACCAAAGTGCTTGATTATACTAGCTTCCTTTTTATAAAAAAAAAAAAAAGAAACTACAGTATATGCTTAGGTAATGTCCTCAGAATTTATGCATGAGCATCTTGAGGACCAAATTTGAGAAGTTCCAACATTTTTGTGTTTCAGAATTCGGCCTCAAATTCAGATTCTGCTATTTTTTTTTTTTTCTCAATCTCTTTGTTATTGTAATTGTAATTGCATATGGTTATGCAAACCAAACTACTATAACATCAAAATTCCAAAAATTAATACAGAAAATAAAAGCAAAAACTAGAGACGACTGCTATTTTGCTTGATCTCTATGACACATTTTTCTGACAGATCAGGGTGCAACCAACTTAGGATTTTCCGAAGCTAGATCGAATGGTTATGCGGATGATAAATCTTTTTTATGGTTTGCACCACAAGTATCATTTATTTATCTGATAAATATTTTAAGTTTTTTCCTTTTTTCCATAATTTATTTTGTTTGCTATGCACCAAATTTATGGACACTTCACAATAGCATATAATCCATATAATGTATGATATAATTTTAATAAATTCAAAATAGATATGTTTTTATTGTAAAGATAATTATTTACTTCTTTCAATAAAATCATATAAATAAATAATAAGTGTTGTTACAATTTACTTTAAATATTTATGTAAAATCAACGAATTTATTTTTAATTGATAATTTTTGAAACTACAGGGATGTCACATTTAATAAATTGGTGATATAAACTATAACCAGTATTTCTTGTTGCTAACTATATATAATCCAAAATACTATGGTCTAGTAAAAAATTGGAAATATTCTTTCACTTTCTCACGTAGAATACATTGTTAGATATCCTTGTAGTTTCTATAAGTTGAATATTCTTTTTGTTTCCGATTTATGTATTTTTATTCAATTAGGGTAAAATATACAAAACTCCTTTCAACTTTGATTTATGCGTGAAAAATTTCTTAGGATATAAAAACGTACATAAAACCCCATAAACTTTATAAATTATGTAAAAAAAACCTTGCATTTTGATTGTTAATCAATGGACAGAAAATGTTATGTCCTGGTTATATGACTTCATTAACTCTAATTTAAGCAAATCCCAAATTCAGGATGAATTAAAGGAAATTATCATTGTTTTAGCATTTAAGTATCACTAATTCATCATTAACTCATCGATTAAAATACTTAAATTTAAGGTTAATGAAATCACATAACCGACCGTAACATTTTTATTCATTGATTAACAATCATATAGACAAAAAAGTTTTTTTGCCACACAAATTATAAAGTTTAATAAGTTCTATGCACATTTTTAAACCTAGAGGTNTTTATAAATTATGTAAAAAAAACCTTCCATTTTGATTGTTAATCAATGGACAGAAAATGTTATGTCCTGGTTATATGACTTCATTAACTCTAATTTAAGCAAATCCCAAATTCAGGATGAATTAAAGGAAATTATTATTGTTTTAGCATTTAAGTATCACTAATTCATCATTAACTCATCGATTAAAATACTTAAATTTAAGGTTAATGAAATCACATAACCGACTGTAATATTTTTATCCATTGATTAACAATCATATAGACAAAAATGTTTTTTTCCATACAAATTATAAAGTTTAATAAGTTCTATGCACATTTTTAAACCTAGATGTTTTTCACACCTAAAGCAAAATTGAAAAGGGTTCTATATATTTTACTCATTAAATTGTGAATTTTATGACTCTTAGAAAATTCCATGACTTGACAAGTCTTGTGAATGTAGAACTGGTTAAATGTAAGAAATACCAAATTTGTGTTAACCAACAACTTACCTACTTGCCCTTATAATAAAAAAAAAGGGTCAGATGCCATTATGTGATGACTCAGCTTGGAGTCAGTGAAGCACTATTATTCCATTTCTTAAGTCAAATAATAACTTATTTCACATGCATGAAGAAAGAATTAGATTTGGATATCTTCTAGAGGAATAAAACCAAATACCAACACACGCAAATTATCACGAATTTGAATTCTAATCACACATAAGTTAAGATTGGGCCATGTCGTTCTCAGCAAAAGAAAGAAAAAAAAAAAAGAGAAGAATGGGACATGTTATGTACAAGATTAGACAAAGCAATTTACCAGAATACATTAAAAATCTCATATACATACTTTGCACAATCTACCAAACAATATATAGTCGAATGGTATTGAGATCATTTTTAAGACTTTTGAGTTCAAAACTCAAACCCAAAATCACATTAAAAAATACAATCACTTATCTTAACTCATTAAATCGATACTTAACAATACAGAAATAATCGTTTTTTGTTCAATAAAAAAATCTAACAGGTTTATTAGAAAAAAAATGAAACTAATTAATACATACATCAACAAACATAATGATCAAGAATTACAGTTGTATTAAATTAAATGTGACATGAACTTACCTAAACTTCATAATTTAAACAATTTTTCAAAGTATCCCAAATAATATAATTTAATCTTCACATAAACATAAACCATCACATTCAAAATTATATCAGACAAAGACAGAGTAAACAAGAGAATACAGATATGGATTAAAAGAAGTAGCTTAGGCAAAAGGGCAAAGATCATGGATGACAGTATATGGGCAAGTCATACGCAACTGCACCTTCATTTTTTTAATTAATAATTAATCCCCAAAGAATTTAAGAAAATAAATAACCAATAAAATAAATTGACATAAATATGAAATGTAGTGTATATTACACGCGCCATGCAATAGGAAAGCCCTCAACTATTGTAGGTGTGATAATTGCAGCACGCGCCACCGGGAGTTGCACGCGCGAAGAGGATGGAAGAGAGAAAGTCGCTCACATGTGACTTTAGAGGGTCCATAAAATTACAAAAACAAGAGAACAAAAGTCTTTATGCCCAATTCACACACCTCTCTCTCTTTCTGCAGAGTCTATAGTTTCTCTATTACTGCTATACTTATCAATCTGATAATTGGAGAGAGAGAGAGAGAGGAAAGAGTGAGAAAGGTTAGGGAGGAACCCACTTTCAGTTTCGCTTTCTAGGAAACCAAATTAGAGAGAGAGAGAGAGAAGCTTTGGTTTAGAGAGTGAGAGATAGATGTGAAAAGCTCAGAGAAGGAAGTGAAGGAAGGAAGAAAGAAAGAAAGAAAGAAAGAAAGAAAGATAGAAGATAGATGATGGTGATGATGATGATGAGAGAGAAAGGTCGGTAACAACTACAACAGCAGAAAATACAGTGAGAAAGGTCGTTATTGCATTTTCTCACTCACTACTGCTCACTGCTTCACTCTGCTCTTTTCTGGACCCTCCAGAAAACTCAGTTCTCTCTCTCACAAACAAAACCAACCTCTTTTTCCTGTGGAAAAAAGCCAAAGTGACAGTAGTAGTAGCTACAACAGCAGCAGAAGAAGCAGAAGCAGATAAGAAGTAGCAGCAGAAGTGGTTAATTCGTTTCTCTCTCTTCCTCTAGAGAAAGAGAGAGAGAAGCAAAAAACCAAACAACGAAGTCCACCCAACAAACAAGATCTCTCCCTCTCTCAAATTCGATCACTTAAAAGCCCTTCCCTTTTTCTTCTCTCTCTTTCACTCAACAAATTCTCTCTGATAATTTTGCAGAGACCCCACTTGAATAACACCCACATTAGATACATCCATATAGCTAGATTGCCTTCCCAGCTCAGAAGATCTCTATCTACTTTCATTTATAGACAGACAATCATTCACGCACTGTATTAATATATATAAATATTTAAAAAAATATTTATGTTCTCTTTTTTTATAATACAACACAGATATATTTGATTGGTTTCTGCTTTGAGATATCAAACACCTTCAGTTGTGGCTACTACAAGGAGGTTACCTTCAGATTCTGGTGCTTTTGCAGACTGGGCAGCTACTTCCTCTTCCGCCGGCCGCGCTGCCCCGGACGAGCTCTCCCTCGGCTTCAATGCAGGCCCAACCGCCGCGGCCGGCGGAGGTGGCACCGGACCCACCTCCGGAATGTGGTCTAGTGCCACGAGGTCAATCAATTATGGCCTCGCACCCACGGAAATGGGCATGGTGGGACTTCGAGACGTTTTTGTGGTGGCGCCTGCTGCTTCTTTCCATCACCAACACCAACACCAACATCAGCACCATCACCACGACCCTGTCATGTCCTCTGATCCTCATTCCATCAACAGCTCAAACCCCGCCACTGCACTCGGCGTTGGAGTCGGTGTCGGCGTTATCCCTCTCCTCACGACAGCTCCTTGCCTCGGCCCTACCAATATGGGAGTTGAGAATGAAAGCATGTTGGGTAATCGAAGCCGTGGTGGTGGAATTCAATTGTGGCAGGAGCAGCAATCTCATTATATGAAGAAGCCAGGTTTGCTTGACCATAATAGTAGCTCTGGGAATTTGCTTCTGGCTAGTGGAAGTGGCGGTGGTGGTGGGATAACTGCTTCAGCTGCAAGTGCTGGAGGAACCACATGCCAAGACTGTGGAAACCAAGCAAAGAAAGATTGTACTCATAGAAGGTGCAGGACTTGCTGCAAGAGTAGAGGTTTTGATTGCCCTACTCACGTGAAGAGCACGTGGGTTCCGGCAGCTCGGCGGAGAGAACGACAGCTGATGGCGCAAGCGGCAACAGCAGCACCTGGGTCTAGTGGGTCCACTTCTGGTGCCAAGAAACCTAGACTCATTGCTTCACAAACCACAACTACTTCTCATACTTCAACTTCTAATACCACTCCTCCTAGGAGCTTTGACACTAGCTCTAGCCATCAAGGTATGTTTTCTTTCCTCCATTGCTCTCTCTCTCTCTCTCTCTCTCTCTGTCACCCCCTCTTAAACTCGGGCGTAGATTATCTATATGTATGTATCTTTTGTGTTAGTGGTTTCTTGGGTCTTAGTGTAAGTATTTGAAGCATGTTAATGTGGGAAATTGAGTAGGGTTTGGTTGAATTATATACAGATGCGGGTTTCAAAGAGTCATTGCCAGGTCAAGTGCGTGCACCGGCGGTGTTCAAGTGTGTTCGAGTGACGGCAGTTGATGAAGGGGAGGATGAGTATGCTTATCAAGCTGTTGTGAAGATTGGAGGACATGTTTTCAAAGGGTTTCTATATGATCAAGGGGTTGAAAATAGAGATGGTTATCCTAATCTATCGAAGCTGCATTTGGGTGGTGGTAATGGTGGAAGCGGAAGCGGTGGTGGCGGTTTGGGCAGAAATGGGGCTTCATCTTCATCCCCAATGCTTGATCCATCTGATGTTTATGCAGCTTCAGGTGGGGGGTTACTTGGAGGATCAACCTATGGTAATCCAATAAATTGAACTGTCTTTCCAAGTGCAAGATATTAATAGATGGGCTTGGAAAGAATTGGATCACATTGTAGGCTAATTCTTCATCTTTGCTAATTTTGAGGGAGGAAGGTTTTGGTAATTAAATTAATATTCTTCTAGGCTTGTATGTTATTACATATGTCAGTCAATCTCTATGCATTTTTCAACTCCTTGGTTTTGACTCTCTTCTTTGATTCTCGCTCCATTTGTCTTCATCATTGCATGAGATGATCCAGGTACGGCAAAGTAGTCACATTATCTAACCGTTAGAGGATAGTTCATGTACTAAATTAACTGAAAATGGAAAATAAAGGTAAGAAACCTTGTTCTACTAGAAGTACTAGTTGGAACTTTATAATTTTATTTACTATTTGCTTTATAGAAGATGGTGCTTTTTGTTTTGCATTTTTCCTTTTCTTTGGTCTTTGTTTTAAGAGTTCAATTTTGTTAAAGGTGAAATCTACAGTGTAAATTTTTTATCATCATTAGTTCTTATATATGTTTATATTTTATGCAAATTAACATAACTGTATGTTTAATTGTTGTGCTAGATGTTATATGTAGTATTGAGTATGCTTCCTTTTCTCTCTATTCACAAGATATACTATTTTCATGTTAGATTTACTTGGGAAACTAATATTATATTGCATCCCATTTGTTTCCTAGTTTGCTGAGTTTGGATTTTTATAGACTAGAAATAAATATGGATTTCACTCTTAGTGCTGCTTTAGACTTTAGCATGAGAAGTAGTTGTAATGTCACCATCATTTTATGGCTGTCCTTTTCATTCTAGTCTATTGTTCATAACATCTCACTCTCCCTCATTCATGAACACATGGTGTACTTTCATCTTCTGTTGTTCTTGTATTCGATTTAGATGTTAGCTTTTGCTTTAAGCCATCTAACAAGTCTTGGCTTGCGAGCTCTTTTTTGTAATTAAAATTGGTTTGTGTTTCTGTTGCTCTAAAGTAGTGGTGTTATGATGTTTATCTTTATGCTGTTTATGTTCAGGCCAGCAACTGCACCCTAGTTTTAGGAATGAAAATTTTGATTGTTCATTTTCATTTGTATTATTGTTTGTTTATTTGTCTGTCCCCCTTTTCCTTAGTTGTTTATTGATGGATAAGAACTATAGATTGTTTAAAATTCTGATCTTATTTTTGGAATTTGTTTTATCTAGATTCTTTATTGTTGTCTGTCATTTGTGCTTACCGGCCAGGATGATTGTTGTCGGGGACACCTATTCATCTTTTTCGAAGTACTTTATTACTTGTGAAGTTGCAGATTAGCATCAATTATTTTCTGGCTAGAATCTTGCTTACCATTTTTGACCACTGATAAACAAATGAAGGATTGTCTGTATTCAATGCATATTTAGATTATTTTTTACTGCACATGCTTTCCCCTTTTAGTTGTCTGAATATAATATCTGTTGGTTTATTTTGTGATGTAGATTTCAACTTAATTTTATAATTTGTTCTTATCTTATTGTATGTTCTGATATTTAGTATACTGTATTCTACTCAGCTAAATTTCATTTAGCTCAGGACTTTTTGATGGTATGCTCTAATGGTTTACTGCCAGATGAGTGTTGAGAATACAGTTACATGTAACTGTGTCCTCTGTTCAATTTGTCTTTATTCTCATCTTAAAGTCTTGTATCAAGTTCTTATTCTTCACATGTTCGTAAGAAGTATTCTTTGGACAAAATAGTGTACGTTCCAACACCAGCCAATCCTGATAATAAGAGAACAGTGATTATTTTGCCTTGTACCTTGTTGAGTAGCAAGTGTCCCACATCTTCATGGACACCTTTTCCTTTGCTGATAAACTCCATATCATGATTAGGTGCTTGAAGGTTGAAGAATCTCTCTTCCCAGCGTAGGGCATACTTTTTTCATTTTTATAGCTACAGCTTTTTTTGTGTTAGCAATGTGTTTTATTTTCATGGGATTTGAGAATGCATGTAAAACTTTGATTTTCAATAATTTCTTTGCTATTTTCTCCTATGCAAATGACTAGAGTATCAGCTTGTGTGTCTAGTTTTCTTTGTATGAAAGAGGCCCACATTTGGACTTGGGTATACATTGTGTTTGTATAACCTATGATACAACATGACATGGATGGAGTAACAATGTTTGTATAACAGCTACCTGCATTTGGTGAGCACATTCCACTTGACGGTTTTTCATACATAAAACTTGTGGATTTTGTACAACGAAAATTGGCTAATGCTTGCTTTTGTTGCACTCAGTGAGAAGTTGTACTTGTTCTCTCTTTCTTGCATGTATTTTCTCAATTACTTGCGGTTATCGTATTTCTTTACATCTCCATGAATTTCTTATACTTTCACTCAAGCCTAAATTTCACTTGAGGAAGTAGCTCAATGTATCTTATTTGTATAATGTGGTTATGGCAGGATGCTACTTAAATTTCATGCTTGTTAAAACGTGTATCTTGTCAATTGTTTTGGATTCTCGTTTGTTTCCCGTTCTATTAAATTATTGCTTGGTTATGTTGATGTATGTGAAAAGCAATTTCTCTAGTCCTGGTTGCCCATTTTCTTTGTCTGTTTTGTTTATCTTTTTGGTGATTTACTTCTTGCGTAGATCTGTAGTTCCCTCCCCAAACAAAAAACAAAAAGAAAAAAAAAAAGAAAGGAAAGAAAATATGTTCATTCAATTGCTTTTTGGGCTGAAAAGAACCATTCAATTGTTGAATTCAACCATTTCTTGAGGTTTAACAGGAATCCATCATTTAGTTTTCATGCGGATCTTGTTGTTTATCTGTAATCTTTGTCATGTTTCTGATAGTTGCACGTTATTGTAATATATGGGTCTGTGAGAATGACAATTTACATTATGATAGTGATGATGAGAATCCGACTGTCTTTTCGTTCCCTATCCTGTCTCTGCATTTGCTTTATTCATCTCCACTTGTTTCTTCCAATTAGCTCGCTTGTCTCTTTGCTAAATATTCAATACCAGTAACTTTTTCTATTTTGACCAGCTAGGGCTTTGTTTATGATTGTTGACTTGATTCTGAAGGCCTGTTTAGGTGAACCACTAACATAATGAGATTTTTTAATTAAAACATGATTTTACAAAAATTGTAATTCCCATTACATTAAAGATTATATAAATCTTGCTCTACTTAGTGATATTAGAGCTAAAGAATAATTTATTTGGTTCATTTCGGCCAAGGTGTTTATCGTGTGCCTAATCTTTGGTAGCTTGTAATGAGTGCATTTTAAACTTGTGTACGTTTTAATCAATTGACTATATATCAACAATTAACATTATGATCAGGCTGAGAATTATCAAAATTAAAATTTTGTTAGCAAATAAATGAATAATGTCACTGGTTATTTTTACTTGTAATTAAGCTTAATTGTTGTGGGAGAGAGATCAATGATGGAAAGAGAATGTAAGAGAATTGAATGTATCAAATATTAAACGCCTATCATTTGGTTTTATTATTATTCAAGAAAAATCAATATTCTTAAAATTAAAGTTATTTTGTAAAATTTCAGCAACAGTTTTTTCTCTCTGATAAATGTACTTAGGCCTTGGCTTTCTGCATTTTTCATTATTTGGCCATTAAAGCTGGACAGTGAATAAAACCAGTACCAATACAAACAGTAATGCATAGTACATGACTGCAGTTATAATATTAAATAAAACTCCATGAAGTAGCTGCTTCTTCAATTTGACACTGCCAAATTTGTAAACCCTGACAAATCGGTATGGAAGAAGATGAAATAAGAATCTAATAGTCTCGGGGTTTTGTTTGTATTTTCTGCAGATATTTCCCTGTGGAAAATTGTGTCCTTCCGAAATTTCTCAGATTCCCCTCACTTTGACTTTAGGTTAGTGAAAGTATTAGTTGTTGGATGTAATTAATTACTGTGAGATTAGAGCTAAACATACTATGGCTGGTTTTGAATTTGTCACCTTTTGGTTAGACTTTCACTTCCTAGAGAATACTTGTAATTTAAGTAGCATTTTCCTTTGGTTTTTGCCCTACTCTCTTAAAGGCTGTGAGACTGCAATAGTGCTGTCTGAGAGAGTTTTCTTTCATATCAACAAAATTTCTTGCATTTCCTAAGCAAAAGTTTGCAGTCTGCGCAAATGATTGTATGCATTTGTTTGTGATTGATGAGCTTTGCTTTGGAATCCATTTTACAAAATGCTTTCACATCAAATTGAAAGTAGACCATTTCCAATGCAAGAGTTCCTTTAAATGGTGAGGTTGTATCTCATATTGGTATTAGGAATTTAGGATACCACCTACATATATGGTAAACAAGGACGTAAAACTGCAAGATATAATGGAGACCTAAAACCCTAGCTTGTCCCATCTATCAAATGTCATTACCAAGGCTATTACGGCATCTCCACTTCTTACAAAAAAAAAAAAATGGTGTAAAGGTTCGTGCAATGTTAAATAGAATACAAANGGTGTAAAGGTTCGTGCAATATTAAATAGAATACAAAGTTTTATATGAAAATAGTTTATAAATAATAATATCCATACCATTTTAAAAAGTGAACTGGTGAAAAGTTATTCAAAAGAATGAAACTAGTTTAGATTTGCAGTAATTTTGAGGTTTTTTGGATTTGAATATTGTAATTTGATAACTTATTTATTTTATTATTTTAGTTTAAAATTATTTATCTTAATGTTACAGATTTTTATTTAAAAATAAATAAATGTTAATAGGTGGGACCTACTAAACATGTTACATGTCAAGTAATGTGTTCGATAGACCTTATGTATGACAAATTTTTTTTTTTTTAAAAGATGTGATTGAGGACTGACACATATAATGTGACATGTCCTCAAGGGACACGCCTTATGTTATGCGGTGTGTCTCTCTAGGAGATGCCACATGGCATGTGACAGGACTCATTTTCTCCAATGGAACATATCTCATGAGATTCGACATGTTCCCTTATCACATCATTGCAAAGCTGTTGCGCTTGCAGCTAGGGTACAAGGTGGGACATGCCACATGTCATTGGGCATATCCTCAAGGGATACACCACATGACATGTGGCGTATCCGATAGGTCTCATCTATTGACATTTATTTAAAAAATAAAAAAAATAATTATAATATTAAGGTAAATAGTTTTGAGACTACAATAATTGAATAAATAAGTTATTAAAATATAATATTTTGGTAAAAAAAACCGAATTTTGACATATAGTAATGTCATTTATAAAATTTAATGTAAGATGAAAACGATGTAGTTCTCAGTGATTCACTGGGGGAGGTAATATATGAGGAAGTTAAAGAAAGTTTTGCAAGGAATATAGGACGAAAAAGAGCACTATATTGTGTGTTTGGAGAAACATTTTTAATTATTTCCACACATTGTGTAAATGGTAAAATATGCCTGAAGTGGACGTCAAGAAAATGCCAGAATGATTCCATTATCATTCAAACTATATTAGCATTTGCTTGCTGCTTATTTTCTAAGTTAGTGGATATAGTTTTAATAATTGATTTTTCTTTTATGGTTTTATTGGAGTTGAGTAATCTGTATTGAGCATTTGGCAATCTTTTTACTAAGGATAGCAATTGTAAGGTGAAAAAATACAATATCATTTCAATCAAAGAAAAAAGAAAATTGAATATCATTTAAATAAACAAAATTGAGCATATTTCACCCGAAAAGAATGGGCCATAGTCATCTATTTCATATAAAATTATCAGTTTTTTTTATCATTAAATAAATAGAGTTAAATTTTTAGTAGGCAATATGAGTTATAAAGATTCGAATCTAAGACCTTAATTTTTCTATTTTTTTTTTTGAATTAATTGTGCTATGTATATTTGTACATCTAAAACTATTAGTTAAAGATAAAAAGATTTATGAGAATGTATTAGGAAATGAATAAAAATACCAAACCCAATAAGATGTGCTCTCAATAAAATAAAATCCATAAAAAGTTCTCTTTAATTGGTAGGTAAGGCCTTAAAAATGGAAAAAGTAGGATGTGAAAAAGTCCAACTTATTTCTATTTTAGGGATTAATTAAGGACATTCTACATGCACCATGTTTTGTTTCTTAACATCATTTTAAGTATTTAACTGGTCTCCTGGCTTCATGAACTCTTTTATGGAATAACAAAACGGCACAAAATATGGAACTTTTGATGGAGGGCCCTCTCAGCATCTGTGCTTTATAAAATGGACTCATAGTCTTAATTGGTGAGAATCAAAATTAGCTTTTGGTTAGCATGTGCACCAATACTCAAATGCTACTCATACTTTTAAATAAAATTTAATGCATGGTTTAATTGGAGATTAGAATCATCCTAAAAGTTTCAATTTGTCATGTTAGTTTATTGATTAACTTTTAGTGTGCAATTGCTCCCAAGTTTAAAGTATGCTTCACTAAATATTATGATAGTGGTGTACTACAAAATCCCAAATTCGTTTGCCAATACACCTATGCGTTATGGCTTTGGCATGCTTGGGAGTTTGTAATGTAATGGACCACTTTTTAAAACGGGTATAAAAATTTCTATTCTACATTATAATTTTAGTCCTTATAATTTATGTTAAATTTTAATTTGTATTTTTAAGTTTTAAATATATCAGTTTAATCTTTTCCATAATTATTTTTTGCATGGTGTTTGGTGTATGTGAAATTTATTTATTCTTTGATTGTGATATTATTGGTGACTTAGGGTTTGTTTGGGAATTAAAATTGGGGGGAGAGGAGAGGAAATGATAGGAGTAAATGTGTCCATCCCCTTGTTTGAGAATTCAAGATTAAAAAAGGAAAAGAAACCAATGGGTAATTTCAAAATCTTGCATTCCTTTTTTGCCTAATTTTTGTATTCCCCTAATTTGGGGAGTTTGGAGATAAAAAATAGTAGTTTACTATTATACCTCTATTTATTTCTTCAAATTCTTTTTCAAACACTATTTAGATAACATTATTAAATCTTATATTAAATATATTTACTTTATAAATAAATGATAAATTTATAAAATTATAAATTTTTATTTATTTCCTTTCCTTTCATTTCTTTTTGCTCATTATAATCATCCAAACAAAAGAGAGGAAAACCCTTCCATTTCCCTTTCTTTCCTCTCCCCTCACTTCAAACTCCCAAACAAAGCCTTAGGGTCAACTGGTAAGGATCAAATTATTTTGCTTGTAAAGCCTATGTTCGAATTTCACTGCGAGTAGTCTCCCTTTGGTAGACAATCTGTAAGTATCACTAAGCCATCGCTGAGGCCAATAATATGCTCTGATCTTAAAATGGAGTAGCCTCTCCTCACTCTAAACTTTTGCCAACTAAAAAAAAAGGGTCAACTGATTTCTGTAACAATATTTTTTTTTCATGATGAATGTAAATTGTATAATAATTTATATATATCTGAAAATTTTTCAAATTTTCAAGGTAAGCTAGATGAAAGAAAACCAAATGTAGCATAAATTTTTATAATGTCTAATTTTAAACTTAAATATACTTTTTGTCATTTTTCAAAAAAATCAAATTTGATATTTGTAATTTTAGTTGTAAGTTGTAACAATGTTGCCCCTATAATTTTAAAGTTTGAGAGTTTTAGTCCAACTGATAACAAGTTCTTCCCTATGTTGTAATGTGATAATATTTTAATGGTGCAATATGAATAATTAATTATATGAAACAGTAAGAGTTTATCATATCATTACTTCATCCCCAATTCTTATTATTCACACATTAAACACAGTTCATCAAAGTAGAGAGCAATTTTGATGAATAGGATTGTACTACCTCTTAATATAAAAATGTGAGTGCAGCATTGCCTGAATCAAATGAAAACTTTTAGAAACTCTGAGGACCAATGTCTTTAACTTTCACATGGGCACCATGAATGTGTGAGGCCCGTGTATTATTGGGCCTGAGTTAGGCCCAAAACTCTCCAGATGCAGACCCAAGCATGAGATTAGATTGTAGCCCAAGACTCTGGGCCTTTGGGGATTCAACAAAAAGATAAAGCAATGCACCCTCTTCATTACCAAAATTGAACCCTCTTAATGCCCACCACGTCTTACACCCTGGGTTTTGCAAGAACTGAATAAAATCACAAGGCATTAAGGCAACTGTATCCAACGTTTTTCTTTTAAAATACAAACTTCTACAATTTTTATTTTTTAAATTTCTACGAGGTGATTTTGTGTGAGACTAATCTCTGTTCAAGTTTCAACATGCCATGACTATTAATGCTTTTAGCGAAATTCAAACTCTTAACATTATCTCAAAATTCACAGACTTGTACATTTAATATACTAGAATTTTGTGTAAAACAAGTTTACACCAATCACCAGTATATTTTATAGGCAGGGACCAAATAAAATCTCCAGCTAAAAGATTTGCTTTAACTATTTAATGGCCAAAATTTTTTTTAATCACTTTCAACAAGAATCAACCTGCCCCAACTTCTAATGCACTCAAAAACAAATTGGGTTGACGTTGTGGGTGTTTTGATTAAATTGGCTCAATTTAATTAAATATTTAAATCATCAATTTTTGAATATTTTCTCAAATAATATTTTTTTTTGTGTGCCAAATATCAAGTCTCTCTAAAATATGTTATTTTTTTAACACTGAAGTAAAGACAATCCCACTAGGTCAGCAATCAGCATCTCGACGAAAACAAATTCCATGCTATAATTTTTATTGGGTCGAAAGATTTAAACCTTTAGGTATTATTTTTAATTTGCCATAGGCATGACCACCGACATAGTCGTTAAACATAAATGGTGTGAATGAGATTAAGACAAATTATTATTAAACGCACTGTAATGTGGTTGACCATGTGATCGGATATGGTTTTCTGTCAATTATTGGTATGGAAATTGAAAAATGGGTAACAGGATATTCGTGTTCGGTGCCAACTGGAATCTGGCTGTCCAGCTCAACTTTTTTTTTTTTTTTTAAAAAAAAGTTTAGGGTGAACACAATTTTGAAGTTATAATATAAGAGGTTTTTGTTATATATTTTTAATATTTATATAATATATCGTATCACATAAAAATAGTTAATATGTAAATAATATATTTATAAGTTAATTATTTTTAAATTTATTTTAAAAAATAAAATAATTTATATTTTTAATAAAAAATTATAAAAATTCTTATAAATATTTTAAAAAATATTATTAGTAATAAAATTTGAAGGTAAAATCTTATAAATCTTTGGATGCTTAGCAGTTAAATTAAAGTGGCCCTTCCTAATTCATAAACCATCCCATGGACATTTGGAGTTGTGATCTAAGTAAAGTATAAGTGTTTGTTTTACACTCTATTCCCTTAATCAGAAACTCTCTCTCTTACCTCACCTCACCTCACCTCACCTCCACTTGATAAGGCCAGGCCACTAACTAGAACTAGTGTATACACATGAAAAATTGATGGTCTCTTCTCTTACTGATCCTGCTACTGCTACTGCTACTGCTACTGCTTCTACTTTGATCTCTTGATAAAAAGCTCAACACTAGATACAAGATTAATCAGATTCAGACATAATGCACGCAAAGACAGACTCGGAGGTGACAAGCTTGGACGCTTCGTCTCCAGCTAGATCTCCTCGTCGCCCCGTTTACTACGTTCAGAGCCCTTCCAGAGACTCTCACGATGGCGAGAAGACTGCCACGTCGTTTCACTCCACGCCGGTCCTCAGCCCCATGGGATCTCCTCCTCATTCTCACTCTCACTCTCACTCCTCCCTTGGCCACCACTCTCGTGAATCTTCCTCCACCAGATTCTCTGGATCTCTTAAACCCGGATCCCGGAAGATCTCCCCCAACGACGCCGCTCGCGGTGGCGGCCACCGCAAGGGTCAGAAGCCGTGGAAGGGCGATGTTATTGAAGAAGAAGGCCTTCTCGAATCTGAAGAGCGACGCAAGGGCCTTCCTCGTCGCTGTTATTTCTTCGCTTTTGTTCTTGGATTCCTTGTCCTCTTCTCCTTCTTCTCTTTGATTCTCTGGGGTGCCAGTAAGCCTATGAAACCCAAGATCACCATCCAGGTACTTCAATTTTGAGAAATCTAACTTGGAATTTGGAATTCAGAATTCCCCTTCTAATTAATTTGTACTTTGATTTCGCAGAGCATAAAATTTGAGCATCTAAGTGTTCAAGCTGGTTCAGATTCCACAGGAGTGGCCACTGATATGATCTCCATGAATTCCACTGTAAAATTCACATATCGCAACACCGGAACATTCTTCGGAGTCCATGTTACATCAACACCTCTAGATCTGTCTTATTCACAAATCGCGATTGCTTCTGGAAATGTGAGTGACACAAATTTATTGTCATTTTAGCTAACTAGAATCCTTTGGATTAGCTCTAATTTACTGAAATTTGTACTATTGGTGTTTGCACTTGCAGATGAAGAATTTTTATCAGTCAAGAAAGAGTCAAAGATCAGTTAGCGTAGCAGTGATGGGTAACAAGATTCCTCTCTATGGAAGTGGGGCGAGTTTGAGCAGTGCAACAGGCGTGCCCACATTGCCAGTGCCATTGAAATTGAGCTTTGTACTTCGATCCAAAGCTTATGTTCTGGGCAAATTGGTTAAACCAAAATTTTACAAGAGAATTCAATGTTCAATCACTTTTGATCCCAAGAAGCTCAATGTTGCACGTTCCCTCAAAAACAATTGCACATATGTTTGATCAACATTACCAACCACATGGAATGGAAAAGCATACACATTTGGAGAACGCGTTTGGGCAGGTGTGGAGAACGCGGTTTTGGACTTTTTAGCTGCCCATAACTATCTCCAATAGATAAAAAAGACAGCTTGTATTTGGTGGATGACCTTTCATTTTGTTTTTTATTCATTTGATTTAATGTAAAAGTAAGAAATAATTTATTCATTGTCAATGTTGTCATTGCAATATATATATTTTTTTAATTTTTTGTCGAGATGATTATAGTGGAACTAATCAATCAATATAGTCAAGTAAGTTGGCTGTTTTGTTTTGATAAAGAAAATCATGTCAATTAGCCACCCAATGTATACAAGGAATTCCAGCTGTTCAATTTTAATTACGTGGGAGTTGGGGCAAACTTGTTTATCAAGCACCTGAAATGTTCAACATATGCATGTGCTTGGTAGCCAAGAAACTTTGGAGATTCCATAATTACATGATGATTTCGTGTTATGTTAATAATCAATTAAAATTGTAATAGTAGTATTCCAACTTTAGCATAATGATTAATTAGAGGTGATCCAATTTAATATTCCAACTCTCTCTTTTGGGGTGGGGAGGGGTAGCTGATGTGGTTGAATGACTCATTTTGTTAGGGTTATGACTTATGGGGCATTTGGTTGAGCTTTCAAGCACAGTTGCTTGTAATTAGTTCATCATTTCCTCTTCAAGGGGACACCTCAGTGATTGAGTGCTTAATATTTTATTATAGAAGTACCAAGTTCAAATTCAATCCCACTTGGAGCGAATAAAATGAGATTTTAGAAAGAGATAGACTACTCCTTTATATTTAACCTCCAGGGAACCAAAAGAAAAAAATTCATCCCTTCCGTAAAGCATTTACGGTTGTCTCACCCAACATTTGATCAAGGATATCAATATGGATGAGTGTTTCATTACATTATCAAAATGTGATCCTTTTTTTCAGATAAAAATTATTTATTCCATTATTTCAAGCTCTACATTTGGGGTTAGTTAAGTAGCACTTCCCAACTTTGTGGAACTTCATCTTATTCCTTTATTAAAATGTGCTTTTTCTTTTCCATGATCGTTTGAAATTAGATTTACAATTAAATGATCTTTGTTCCCCCATTTTAGATTAAATATGAGATGACAACTTCAATTTCATTTTTCTGGGAAACTAAGAAATTCAAGCTCATGATCCACAGAATAACATTACAAACATCAGAAGACCACCTATTTAAACTATAGCCAGATTTTCAAACAAGCCAGCTATTTAGAAAAGAAATACTTAGAAGTGTGTAGGAACTTTAACCTTCCAACTGGTCTCTTATATGGAAACCCTCGCACTAGCAAGTTCAACTAGTGCCACTGCTTCGTTAATTGCATCCATCACTTCTAGCTTTCCCCTACTCACTGCTTCATCCATTGGAGTCCTCTCATAACTGAACAGTCACATTGTTAAAAAAATGATGTATTTAAAAGAATCCACACTCATTTTAAAATGCTTCATAGGTTATATTTTACAGACCTGTTTAACGCACTAACATCGGCTCCTGCCAAGATTAATTTCTTCACCACCTGAATGGTACTGCTAGTTAAAGAAATCTGTGAACTGTGAATTAAAATGATTACAAATGTCCTCAGGGGAACACAAGAATTACCTCAACATGACCGTTGAGGCTAGCCCAATGAAGAGGGGTATTTTTCTCCAAATTTGGTGTATTAAGATCCTGTTCATGCAAGCTTCAAAACCTTAACTATCTTAATCCACCATTACAATAAGTGCAGCATCTATAAATAAAGAATCCTCACTAAAATTAAGAAATGGATGTAATAAAACTTAAGATAGACAAGGGTCAAGAAAAATATGAGCAAAGTAAGTATAAAAAGCCAAAGATATGCCAATCAAAAGTTAATTTACAATGAGGTTAACTGGTAAGAAAGAAGAATAGCAAATATGAAAAGCAGCGAACTTCTAATATGTCAAGAAGTAATGTAAATTTTGTAAAACTAAACCATATATATCCACACAGTACTCAAACATTATTAGAGAATTGTTGGTTTTGAACCTATAAATAGTATGCCACAGTTCAAGGATCAGCTTTGACATCAATGCTTGGAACCCTAGGAAGAGGAGGAGGGGGAAAAAAAAAGGAAAGGAAAACTACTCTTTTGTTCCCCTACTGAAACTCAAACAAATAGAATATTAAGAAAGAAATTTTGATCCTGTGGAGTGGAAACTCTACTCTACACTTGTCACAATTTCTCCAGTTTCTCCCATGGCAAAAACCAACATAAGTTGTAGGGGATGACCGAAAGAATGAATCATTAGGATTCTATATTGAACATAGAGTAATTGGAGTCAGTAGTTAGAGCCCTTTGTGTTTCTTTCTGTATATGGTGGATCTTGAAATTCTTGCAATTTAAGATATAAGTTGATGACTTGTCATATCTTGGAATATATAGGATTGCCAAGGATATTACTACTAGGAGTTATCATTTGGCTAAGTCTGTCAATACCATATTAATGAGAATTTTCAGCATAGTAGTCCTCATACTATCAGGGTAGACAGTGTCATAATGTCCACAGATACAGTACAGAACTATGAACATAATCGAGTGTTAACATCTTCTACCATATAAATACCTAGTAACCCAATATATGTCCATGTTCAAACCCCTTGAAGAAAGATCCTTAAAATCCACATGCAATCACTAACATTAAACTCAAACTAGCCCATTAATACAGCAATCTACATATCCAACAGAATTTTTTTTTTAAAATAATAAAAGAAAATCACTATCATTGTGTGGACTTCAATTATCAAAACCTGGACTGACATCAAATGGCAGAGCCTAGAGATATGCTACAATTCCAACCTTGTTCCAACCAACAAAATCTTAAGTTACGCGTCAAAAGTAAGACCAGGCATGTTAATGTGTCTGTCCTAAGCCATATATTTAGGACCAAGGTACCAGTTTAGACTTTAGAGTCCAAATACCATTTTAACACAGAAAATTTCAACTATCATTTATATGTCAAATACAAGTCAGAAAATTTTCTTTGTTCTTTTCCTTTTCTGGAAAATGTACTACTGCCAATGAAAAAAAGGATTATGTGTGAGGGTGTGAAAAAGAAAAATGGGTTGAGGAATCTGACACCATGATAAGTAATGCTAGATTGCCAGTTCAATGAGTATGTCCTGAGTCAGCTAAGAATCTGCATATGGGAAGTATAACCCAGAAATTTCATCTTTTTCTTTATCAATCTCATACATACATGTCAGTTAATCTTCTTATTTGAAAAATTCAAAAATAGCANTTCTTTTTCTGGAAAATGTACTACTGCCAATGAAAAAAAGGATTATGTGTGAGGGTGTGAAAAAGAAAAATGGGTTGAGGAATCTGACATCATGATAAGTAATGCTAGATTGCCAGTTCAATGAGTATGTCCTGAGTCAGCTAAGAATCTGCATATGGGAAGTATAACCCAGAAATTTCATCTTTTTCTTTATCAATCTCATACATACATGTCAGTTAATCTTCTTATTTGAAAAATTCAAAAATAGCAACGAAAATGGAAACAGAAAGTGATTGGTGCATGTCCATCTAATATAAAGTGACATCTTGAAATTAGCCAAAAGAAAAGAATTTGATGTTAATGGTCAATGAAATGACTTGTTATCAGGATGAAAAAAATGAGTACTCCCAAAGGCTTCTCTCTAATTCTAATAATCAATCAATGGCTTATTCATAGTATAAATTGATGAAATGTAAATAAAAGAAAATATTTGGAAGAAAGCCTTCTCACCACTCCTTTATTGATTAAATATTCCACAATGTCAATATGATCGTTAGCTGCAGCCATATGAAGAGCTGCACTCAAACATTAAGAGCAAAGTCAAGTACATATGAAAAAGTTCAGCAGATCAGAGTAACATTATTTTTTATTCTCTCTTATGATGAATTTAGTCAAACAGACAAAATTATCTTCTCCTTCAAGGACTTTATTATTCTCCAGGGTAATTCTCTGTTGTCTTCCTACCCATTCATTTAATCAAATTTTGACTCAATCTCCTAGGAAATGAACTCTTATTCATACACGCTCCTTTGTCTCATCAGTTACAATCTTTAAAATTTATCACTGAGACCTAAATTACCACCTTTGCACTCAACAATATGCTCTAGTTTGACAATATCTTTTCTTATTACATCAAAGCAAATGTGGTTTTTAGTTTTGGTTACACTGAAACATAGATTTTCCTTGTAATCAACAGTATCAGACCCAATATATTAGGAATCAATCCAAATTCTAGTCACATTTAAAAAATATATATAAAAAAGGACATTTGTGATAATCAAACCCATTAAGAAGTTCACAGTTAGCACAAGTTGAAAAGACCTGTTCTCCCCTGTGAATCCTTGGAATCAAGAGGAACACCACTGGATACTAAGCTTACAACATCATCCATATCACCATATCTTGCAGCCTGTTAGACAGATAAAACTTCAATTATCACAATCACTTCCAATGGATTAGCAAAACACTTCAAAATCAAGCTTCTACTTTTATTTTATTTTTTCATTCAAAAACACCAAAAATTTAGAAATTCCATGTTCTTTCCCAAGCTTAAGATTACAACAAAACCCAAAATTAATAACGAAAGAATACATAGAAAAAGGAAATTCGGATACAAAAGTAAAAGTTGTGAGCTGGGCAAAGAGGAAGAAGGTGAGCAGTGAGTAGTTGCTTACCTCGAGCAAGGCATCGACGTTCTCCGCCGCCGTTTGAGGTGGAACTGGAGTTTGGTCTGCGGTGTTTGCCACCTCCACTCCCATCTGCTGTTGCCGTTCCTTTTTCACTGCTCAGTTCAGGGGTTTGGGTTCCGTTTAGGCTATACGCGATTCTCTCCAATTACTAATACTATATATGACATGACGCCAGTAAATTAGAATTTTTTTTTTGATACCCACAATTTTTTTGTGAAATTAATTTCATTATTTCTTTAACATTATTTTTATTTTAAGATTTAAATTTTTAACATTATTTTAAAATTCGCTTTTCACGAAGTTCATTTTATCAACTTGAGCCACATGATGGTTTGAATTTTTTTTTTTTTTTTACTAANTTTTGCTAAGTACTTCTTCATTTCTTTTGTAATAAAGAACACTTCTTTTTAAGAAACTACAATTCTAGATCCTACAAAAATATCATTAACCTGAAAGATTAGCTTAAAATTAATATAAAAAAACTATAGGTGTTTTTGTCATTTAAATGAACATTTAATATGAGGGGTTTAGTAAAATACATTGTGATAATAGTTTTTAATATAAACATCATTTTTTTTTACCACTTAATAGATGATAGATCTTTAAAAAATATATAAAAAGATATATAAACATTAGAACTAATATGTATGATTATGCCTCTTAAATTTGACATAACTCCTTTACAAAAAAAAAATTATTTGTTAAATTTTGAAAGTTAATCAAAAAATCTAAATAAACACACTCTTATGTTTAGATGTCATATAAGGTATTTTTAATTGTAATATACCTAATAACATATTTTTGTGAAAGTAAAATGATATTTTATGCAAATTTATAAATAAAATATCATCAAAATTAAATATATGATAATATTTTTTTATGAGACGATAAGCAGGAGTCTAATATTATGAAAAAAAATTGAGAATAATATATATTGATTAAATTTAAGTAAAATAAAACTCACTGCCGACATAGAAGTTGAGGTAAGAATAAAATGTTGAGGTCCAAATGTATTTGTTATTAAATAAATGAATTGATCTTTTTTCTTAAAAAAGTATACATTTGAACCTAAAACTTTAATATTTTTGAAAAAAATTACATTATTTATGTTGTTTGTGCTTGTTGGATCCGTGTATTTGTTTAAACGAATAATTGATTAAATGACGAGACAATAATGATGTAAAGATAAATTCTTGATATAGGTTGAAAGGTGTATGTTTGTTTAAAAAGTTTAGAAAATCAAATCATTATTTTTTATTTTGAAATTGTGTCCAATCCTATCCACTTAAAGCACAAATTGAGGGACTTTTTTTTCTTTTTCCCCATCAAATACTGAGAGTACGTTTGTTATGAGGATTTTTTTAATTTTTTGAGAATCATAACTTGGGAAACTAAGATTTTTATGTTTGGTACAAAATCTTAAAAAAACATTCACAGGCAAATAAGATTCTTAGGAACTGTTTTTGAACAAGTTTCCTATAAAAAAAATCCCATGGGGATCTGGGATTCTTAAATTTTCATGTCATGGGAAAGTTTATTAGACATAAAAAAATATATATATACTTTTCATTAATGACATAATTGTAATAATATCAAAATTAAAAAAAATAAAACAAAATTAAATAGAAAACAAACAAATACAAAAATAATACAAAAATTGAAAGTTACTTTTTTACGGTGCATAAAGTTTTTTGGATCCAAATATATACCAAGAAAAAAAATTATTGAGCCATGAACCAATAGATAAGGAAAAGAAAGAACAATAGTAATTATTTTTCTTTTTACTGTGCATAAGACCTTTATTAGCCAAAAAAAAAAAAGTGAATTCATAAGGTGTTGAGACAGGGGTGAAATCACGACAATACACAAAGTAATTATTTTTATTTTTTTGAAATTAATTATGAGATTTTGCCCAATTAATTATCTTCAAATCTAAAAAAAATTAACCTACACATACATTAGTGATAATGACAGTAATAAGAAAAATTATTCTGTTATGTCCAAAACAAAATATCAAAACAGCCAAAACATAACATGTACTAATAAAATTCAGATAATTAGCCAAAACATAAATACAAAAGTTGTTTTTCTAAAACTAAAATTAAGGGTATTTTTGTAAAAATAATAAATATTCTTAGAAAAGTAGTATTTAAACCAAACATAAAGATATAAAATATTATTTTATATTCTTAATAATGTTTAAGATCAATCAAACATATTATAACATTCTTAAAAATTACATCCCAAAAACAAAATTTTTAAGAATAATATTTTCTGAGAAAAAAAAAATCTGTATACCAAATTTCCCGTCAAAGCTATGAGCATGAGAATTTGATCTGAAAAATGAAAGAGAAGAAAGAAGGATCAAGACAGAAAGAAGTTAAAAAAACCAAACGTGGCCCCTCCCTATGGCTCCAGATGTATGGGAACCTCTTGCTGTCGATTACTTTAGTCCACAACCTCAAGAGTTTGGCGCTTGTTTTTTGTTTTTTGTTTTCCTCCAAACTATTTAGAAAAAGAACAAGAAAACTCTATAAATTGTTTAACGCTTTTATTTCGTCCACATGCCCTTTCGTAAGGGCGGCTTCTTCTTCTATCCCAGAAAGAGGGGGGCCATTCTACCCAACCACCTCTTGCCTTTTACTATTTCATCCTATTTGGTATCACAGAATTATTCTTCAGCATCTCCTTCTCCCTTCTCTTCCTTTCCCCCCCTATATCTCTCCCTTTTTTCCTTTTCCTTTCTTTAGCTTGTGTTTGATTCAGTAGATAGATAGATAAATCAGTTAGGTTCTGCGATTTTTACCCTTTGGATCTGTCACTATGACTTCAGTCGTGGAGATCGATGGTCAGCACCTTGTTAACAGTCTTCAGGATCTCTCACTCAAAGATCAAAATCAGGTATTTTTTTATCTTTCTCGTTGATGGATCTATTTTCTTTGATTTCCACGCCTTGGAGGCGACCTTTGTTATGGAAAAATTGGTTCTTTGGATGTTCTTCGGGTGCCCAGTTTGGATTTCTCGAGGATTTTCCATCCTTGATTTAAATTGTGAAACTAGATTGGGGATAGATTTGTGGGTATTGAGATTTCAAGCGAAATATTGATTTATACATGATCAATTTATGTTCTCAGGGTGTAATCGCATGTTGTGTTGGGGTTAGAAATGTTGGGGTTGTTGTTATTATTGTTGATTCCATCATTTCTCATTTGCTGATCTCCAGAGTGAAATGCGGAGTGAAGCAGAGGTTCACGGGGTGGGATTTGGGAACCATGGGGGGATCTGTGCCATATGCTTGGATAAGATAGTGCTCCAGGAAACTGCTCTTATAAAAGGTTGCGAGCATGCCTACTGGTTTGTCTAAACGATCTCTTGCTATTTCATTTGGAATTCATTTTCTGGAAAAATGTGCTACCTCCTTGACTATGATATCTTCATTTTCCCGTGGTTTTCCTGCTGGTTGAAATTTTAATTTCTAATTGATGCGTTCAGGGGCAAGAGTGGATCTAGATTGTCCTTTTCATGGAGGGAAGGAGGTAGGGTGGTGAGAAAAGGAATTAAAGTGGAGATAGGAATATACCACTTTCTAGGTGTGCTTTTATGGCATGTATGACGTATCATTCTTAATGAATCTAGCAAAATACAAAAAGGACGCAAGAGAAGTTTTTAAGATTAGGGCCCTCTCTTTATGACCTCGAGTTTGGCTGCATCTTGGGAGCTGTATGATTGGGCTGTGGGTGTCTTCAATTTAAACATATTATATGGGTGGTTATTATTTGTTTTTCAGGGAGGGAGAGCTACTTGTGATTCCTGGGGTTAGTATTGGGGTTGCCTTTTCTTTCATGAAAGTAAACATATGCCCTTTTGGATTGAATATTGAATTATAAGTTGTGTGTCTGTGTGTCATTACTCAAGGGATGCCTCAAAACAATATTTGGACCCAACAAGGATTGCTTTTTGTTTGGATTATCTGATGATTGCATATATAGTTTAGTTAATCTCTGTACATTTTTGCAACTCAGTGGCTTGGGTATGCTATAATGTCCACATCTGATCTTTGAGTTAATATCATAGTATTCCTTTTTATATTTGTCATCAAGGCTAAATTTTCCATGGGTAGGTTGACTAGGGTGGATTTGAAACTTTAGTTGTTGGTACTTGGAGTAGGTACTAATCCACATGTGTTCAACAATGAAAGATCAGTCATGATTGGTGCTCCTTAGCAGTGGTTTATATGTTTGAGAGTTACTCACCACAATCTTAATATGCTTTGGAACATATGTCATCATATTCATTGAAGATGTTCACTGTTTCAGCTAGTGAAGTTTCTTTCAGTTGTTTCAAGGATTTGGAATTTCTCACCTTCACCAGGGAGGGGAGGGTCTAGGTAAGGGGGAGACATCCTGATGTGTAACTTATGGTTTTGGATGGATAAAAATATCGTCATATACACATATGATTATCATTCACTCATCCAATCTCTGAGTTGGCGATATCAGTATGATGGTACTTAGTATGGTTTAAGTGAAATTATGGAGGGCGTCAAACTTACAAGAGGGAAAAGATCACAGAGGATGTATACAAATGATGGAGTCTCTTAATTGTTTTTTAACTAGCAAATTTTCTAGAATTCATCATCATTTGGACATTTAAGTTGTTCCAATTCAGATGAATTTTTTAATTATTTAATCTTCATCTTCTGTGGATTAATAACAGAGGTCAGGAATCTGGATTGATCTGTAATACTATAGCTACTAAGTTGTTGGGACAAGTTTTAAGTGTCTAGTCAATGACTTTGATCCAACTTATTCAACCTTAGGAAAGATATGTTCTCACTCGCTATGTATGTAGTGACTTCCGTGTGAAAAATATTATGGATAATTTAATTTGAACTATGTCTGATCCTTTATGATATATTCTAAGTTGAATTTATTTTGCTCAAAATCTTTAAGAGAACCATATTGCACTGCAAAGTTTAAAACTTGGCATCATTTTTTCCTGACCTCTTTTTTGGGGAAGGGGCGGAGGGTGGAGCTTCGATTTTTATGCATGATACAGCTTTGCAGCATGTGTCACTTTTCAATCAGGACGAATTTCCTCAGCATTAAAAAGAGATTAATGTCCATGTAGTCCGTTAATGAACTTGACATTTTTTTGTTTCCTGAATGTAGTGTACCCTTTTTGTCTAATTACAGGCTGGCAGATTTGTTGACTTTGTCTGCAATATTTTCTACCTTTGGTTCCATAATTCGTAGATTTTTTTTGTTGACAAGTGGAAACTGTTGGAAATCATGCATTTTTTCAGAAGAAAGTTTAAGAAGTAATTGTTTATTTCGTGCATGCACGTTAGAGGTAGGTCACTAGATTTCCACTGTGTCTATGATAGTTACTCTGAACACAGTGATTAGGCTTTCTTATATGTGATTTTGAAAGTATCCAACTTGTCATGTGCCCCTTTTCATATTTGTAATGTAATATATATTTATGACAAGCCTATTTATTTGGACCTTTTAGGTTTGGAGAAATTGAGAGGTGATTTTGATTTTATTGGCTGTTCATTTTTTCTTCTATTCACGGGCGTTCTTTGTTTATTTTGTGTAGTGTAACATGCATCCTTCGCTGGGCCACATATAGTCAGAAAGTTACCTGCCCTCAGTGTAAACATCCATTTGAGTTCCTGAATGTCCATCGCTCACTTGATGGCAGGTAATAACCATCCTCAATTGTTTTACTGTTTTTACTTATGCTTTTATCTCTAATTTGATTCACGCATCTTTCCAACCGTGGAGGAAAACAGTGTGCTGACATAAGTTTGAAGGAAAAAGCTGATGCCTGATTAAATTACCCATTACTGCATTTCTGACATCCAATTTTCATGTAATCTCACTGCTTTACCCTTTTATGTTGTAACAGCATCCAGGATTACATGTTTGAGGAAAGTGTTTGCCTACTTCTGAGGGCGTCATGGTTCAAACCTATGACCGTGAAAGATCATGTGGTTCATGAAGATATCTATGAAGACATTGAGGACTACTACTATGAGTACGAGGAGGAGGAAGATGATCTAGATGAAGTTTACTATGGTAGTTCATCAAGTCTTCGCATAGGTAACCGTAGATGGGGAGACAATGGTTATGTCAGTGCGGGGCGACAAGAAGCCAGGCCAGTCTATCGACCAAACTCCCAAGATTCAGGAGCAAGTTCGTCGTCTCGTGAGCCAAAGAAGAAAGAAAAAGAGGCTGCAAAACCTGCAACAGGGCGCCGAGCAAAACGAGCATTGAAACGGGAAGCTGCCGATAAGGCGGCAGCTGCCAAGCATCAGCAGCATTTGGCAAGGTTGGGTAGGACTTGATTCCATTTTTTTTTAATCAAGCCAAACCTTGAGCCTTTGGCCCTCCCCCTAAATTTCTTCTTTTTCATTTTTTTTGTACAGTGATTCTAACTTTTGCTCTGTGAAGCAAGTGTAACATAATGGGGGAAAGATGTTTTAGAATAATGGTTTGGTAGGTGGTTGGTTTCTTGGGTGTAAAGTGGATATGAAATTCCTACCACACTGTAGCATTGAACATTTAGGTTCTACTTAGTTCACTTTATCATCAATGTAGTTCTTAGTTGTACATAAATTCTTTTCTCGGTTGGCTTTTGAATATCTTGACACGGATGTTTAATTCTTGATTTACTGTAACCCAGCCCTCTTGTTATTAGATCATATCTAATGGATTCAAATTGCACCCTTTTTTTTTTCATACAAAAAAAGGGAGTCACTTGGGTGGAATCATAGACCCTACCCTAGTATACTTAAACTTAGCAAAACATCATGCGAGATAGCCTTGGCAATAGTTGGGCTAATTAACCCCTCTTGTTAAAGGATGTTTCTCTAGTGCCTCATGTTTAGGTTTATTTGATTTTTGTGTTATATACGAATATAATTAAAACTGATTATATAGTCAAAGTAATAATGTTTTATGATAAAAAGCTACATCTTCTCTTGTTTTTATAAGATATCATAGAATTGTGTTCATAACATAATAGGAATGGAACTGCAAGAGATAACGTGCCAAGGCCATGACCCCATGTAGGGATCACAATTTGTCCCAGACCCAATGGGGCCCCGGTATTTTTATCTAGTCGGGTACGGGTATGAGGCAAAAAAAAAGNATTTTTACCCAGTCGGGTACAGGTATAGGCAAAAAAATGGGGATGGGGATGGAAAATTTTATGGGTAATGTTATAGGGGCGGGTCCGAGGATGGGCAAGCCTCGCCCCGCCCCGCCCCGCACTGCACACAAATAAATATATATATATATATATATATATTGTGGAAGAATTTAATAGAAATTCAATGTAAAAGTTGATTGTGGAGCTTAAGCTGAAGATATGCTTAGATAATTTATCAATAGAATATACTTGAGCATCCAAATACACACTCTTTCATAAATTGTGCTTATTCTAATTGCTCCTCTTATGCTTATTCTGATTTCTTATAGGCTTTTATAATTGTTTAAGAACAATTTTTATAATTTTGTTTAAATATTATTTATCTTATGAGGATATCTTGAATTCTTAATGATATTATTTGAGAATTATTTATATTATCTTGTTTGATTAAACTTGAATTTCAATTAGAAATTGTGTTCGTGATTTATAGATTAAACTTGTAAATTGTGTATATTTAGAAAAACATGACTGTATGGGTAAATGAGGCGGAACATAGGACAGATGGGGATTCAGTGGGGTGGGAATGGGGATGTTGAAAAATTCCCGCCAGAAATGGGTCTGGGGATGGGTACGGAGAGTGCCTGCTCCGCCCCATTGACATCCCTAACCCCATGGCAAGAGAGGAAGGACTCCTATTACTAGGCTAATTGTACTTAAGAATTAGATTAAGTAATGTTAGTCTTACCATTAGATGTCTCATAATTATTTTTTGATAGTTCGGCTAGGATTATGAATTTAAACATAAAATTCATAAGCCTTAATCAAATATTACTTTTATTTAATTTGGTTACGATTATGAATTTGAACACACGCCACGCCGTAATTAACATTACTCCTATTGGAATGGATGTTCATTCTTCCAGAATTTGCGAAATGTAGATAATTGGATGCAATGTTGGGTGGATGTCGAATTGTCGATAGGTTGTAGTTAGGAAAGAAATGGTGGTGCAATTGTGCGTCCACTATCCCACTATGAAATGGCAGGCAATCACTCAATAAATTATGGACAAATCATTTTTCATCGAATTTGTGAATGCCTTATCTTGCATGTGCTAATGACCCTCTTGACATCGACGTGCGTTTTCCACTTCTTCTTGTTTTTTCTTTGTTTTTCTCTTTTGATAAATGATGATTGCACATTCTAGTGCAGGAGAATTTGAAGCATGCAAAAGAATAAAAAAAATAAAATAAAAATGAAGTGAGTCTAGATCAAATTTAAGTTGAAGTTCACTCTCTTAAATTTATATGGTGCTATGTGTATAGGTATGGAAAAAGTTTGAAAAGACATATCTCTTGTATTTTTCGTTTTGCTCTTTGATGATCTCATGCATGTGGTGATTAGTGGGGAAGAACCAAAGAAAAATGCAGATGGAGAAGTCAAAGGTTATGATTTCTGATCTTGCGTCTTAACCCCCATTTCCTTTGATAACGGATTAGTTTTCAAAACGTCAATCAATTATGATAATCCACAAATATGCATTTTCAATTCTTTTATTTGATTTAACATGTTTTAGTATGAAATATTTGATATCATATTTTTTATGACAATAAAAAAAATATTCAAGATTATTAAAAATGTAAACATGTAGAAGCAACCTAATTTACATATATATATATTAGCTATAATTTTAAATTTAAATTTAGAATTCACAAACTCTAAAGACTACGTCAATACTAATTTGCCACACGCTATAGTATTCTTCAATTAAACCAATTGACTATCCCATAAAACTAAAATAATGACTTAGTTTTATTTCATTGTGTTGTTAAATGTATTGTAATGTTTTTTTTTTCCCTCAAACATAATACCAAATTATTAATAGTGGATTTGAATTTTTCAAAACATAGCTAGTGCTTCTACACAGTAGTTTAATTTATTTTCAAATATCATTTAGTAAATGGTTAGGCACTTGTTGAAATTTCAACAAATTGTACGTTGAATTCACATAGAATGATAGAATTTCAATGTTGGTTGAGGCTTCATAGTTAAATGGTGAAGTGACCCGACCTGTGGGTCTTGTCATCATCAATAGCTTATGATCCTATTTTTCAGTTGATGAAAACAAAAGGACCTTATTAAAAATGAGTACTATATTAAACATAAGTTTTTTTTTTTTTTTTGTTGATAATTTCTCTCAAAACGAATTTTCTTCACCAAAATTGAAAAAAAAAAATTAGTTTCAGCTTTTACTTTTAAGTGGTTTTGAAAACGAAAGTGACAAAAATAGTAACTAAGTTCAATCATTGAGTTTTATTTTGTTTTGCGAGCTGAAGTGTGCTTTTCTCAATAGAAATTGAAAACAATGATTTTGAAATGGACCATCATATTGATTGATTAATTAAATTTCTATATATTACATGTTTTCTCATGTTGGAAATGGACGTTCCAACTAACCTTCCAACTCCTTATATTCACTAAAAAGGAAAATAAATTAATTAACACTATGGTAGGTATATATGGTGGGAGTGAATCTTTTGTACACTTATCTATTACAACTTCATAATCCTAACAACCATTAAAAAAAAACAAACCTAAAATGCTACATCTCAAAAGTTGAAAAAAAAAAAAAGATTTTCTAACAAATGTATGTAGAAATTAAGATAGAAAGTCCTCCATTTGTACCAATATAATTTCTCTTTGGCAAAATAATGAAGAATTATACTTATAAATTTAGATTAATTGTGAATAATGACTCGGTTATACACTATAAGTTAGGAAGTTTCTCCTCACTCAAGTTCAATTAAAACTTGGAGTTTCAAATAAAAAAATAAAAAATAAAGATTTTATTGCACTACATGTGTATGCTATACCATATTGGCGTGGTAAACATCTACTATTAAGACGTAATTTTCATATTTTATTAGATACAAAATTTAATTTATCCAATTCTTTGAAACAAACTTAAAAATTGTTGACTTGAAGTTATCAACTACACATGTCATTCACATATTAATTGTTTCCATATGGCATAGGATACCATATCCATACCAAAGATAGAAGAAACCTCCAATAAAAAAAATAATTAGTTCTAACTTATTATTGCACCTATGAGATGGTTGATATTATTACTTACTCTCATGTGCCTCATTCACTATATCTATCTATCTATATATATGTATATATATATAAAGTCACCCATTGTGTTCCGTATATTGAATATCATGCTTGTTTATTGCGCATGGGAGCAGTTCTAATGTTTATAAGATTATTATGCCAACCCATTTGTCCTCAAATTAATTGTCTTTGTTGCATTTAGAATCTTCAAATTGACTGCAATGATAAGAAATCCATTTTTTCCCCCTTTCAATATAAAGCATTTGTTAATAGGCTTTATATTATCTCATATGGTGTCAATATATATTAGTCATAATTATCTTGGATCATGCTTATATATATTGACTAGTCTTGTTGTTCTTACTCTTATTTTTTCAAAAAAAATTATATTAGAGTTGAAAATATGCATATGTAGAGTGTTAGAACTAAAACTATGTTCACATTAAAGTAAAATTACTAACAAATATAGCCACTTATAACAATAATTAGGAATCTGTACAACTAAAAATTTGACCGAATTGTAAAGAACTCTTCAAATTTTAGTGAAAAGTATATGATTAATTAAATAAATAGGCTTAGAAGAACGATAAAGCTGTGAGAGGTGCCAGCTGATATAATAGTAGTGATCCATTAATTATATATATCCTTGTTTGATTTATAACATTTTTAATCATGCTTGACCTTCTTGTTACCATATCAGCAAGCAAGAAATTATCATAAAGGTAACGGTGGTGAAAGGTCACACATAAGGTTTTTTAGATATTTTTAGTATTTATGTAGTATGTCATACCACATGAGAATAATTAATGTGTGAATGATATATATACAAACCAATTGTTTTTAAGTTTATTTTAAAAAAAATAAGATAAATTATATTTATATCCAATAAAATATAAAAATTATGCATATTTATTACATTAGTATAATATAATATACTCATGTGGTATCATAGAATTTTCGTAATTAAAAATGTTCTTATTTTCTATTTGAAGTTTGCAGAGGAAGTAAAGTTTCAGCTAAGATGTGGAAAGCGTACACGAAATGCCAAGATAGGCAGTAATATATATGATCTTTATGTAATATATGGTAAACTCAAAATCGAATTAATTTATAAATAATTTGCGTGTAATATATAATTATTTTTAAATCCTACAATTTCTTTATTTTTTATAAGGTTTGCTTTTGAAATACACCCAAAAGTATGGACAGACCACAAGTTGAGTTTTTTTTTTTTTTTTTTTTTANTGAAAACTAAGTGATATAAAATTCAAATCATAAATTTAAAGACATAATTAAGATTCAAATTTTTTATTCAATAAATTGACTATTACTACCATTGTTTTTACCTTTTCATACTTCAAAACCGCGTAAATCAATAGGTACACCACTGCCCCAAACCAAAATAATAATAACAATACGTAGACCAAGATATGAGGCAAACAACAATTTGAATTTTCGTTTAACCAAATAATATATAGAACTTTAAATCATAAATTCAAAGTCTTTCCACTCAAATTCAATTAAAATTTACTTGACTAGTCATAGCATTGATCTTAACCTTTTTCAATTCACTGTTAAGACAATTTGGATTTGTACATGGTTTTGTTCCATTAACTCCCTCCGACTTTTTGACCGGAAAATTACAATTTAGAAATTTATTATATTTTTAAAATCATTTATTTTATTATTACACACAAAATGGTAATGTATGGGTCCCACTGAACACGTCTCATGGAATGTAGCGTATTTTCATTGGACACTTCATATGAGATATGTCATGTCCCAATTTGGCTCCACATTGCCTACCATTTTGAGGTGACGGGACAGGGAAACACTTCTTATCCCATGCGACATGTCCGCACTAGACGCACCACGTGAGATATAGTGTGTTTGGTGAGACTCACATTTTTTCTTTTTATTTTAAAAAAAAATATAATAGTAGGATAAATAATTTTAAAAATATAATAGAATAATAAATAAATTTTTAAAATATAATATTACGGTCAAAGAGCCCTTTCCTATCTTAATTGTTTTAAATNTTTAGCTGGGGAATGGAAAATGGAAAATTGAAAATGTTATAAAAAGAAATGAACTCAGCATTCTTTTCAAACAGTTAAAGTAATTAAAATCTCAATAAAGTAAAGATTTCAGCTAGTTCAACCAGTAAAATCTACTACTATTAGAGAGGCTTGAAATAAAGAGTTCACTACAAGTGTGTTAACAACACTTTTTAAATAGAAATGAAATAAATTTATTCTAAAATAAATTATTTGTAGATTAATCCTACCACAAGCTATAGGATTTATAAATCATCATTTATTACATGCAAAATATTAATTCTTAAATTAATATGATTTCAAATAAGTTTTATTAGAAGAATTCATTTTTAAATGAGTTGAATTCTAAAAATTGATGGTTCTAGTCTTCTAGATAGTAGACGCTACCTAAGGGAGGGAAAATTTTGTTTCTGATTATGTAGTCCATGCCAATTAATACCAAAACTGAAATCTACTGAGAATAGTGAAATAGTATTGCTATTGCTTATTAAAAAAAATATTGAAATATTATTCATTCACATCAATTTGGTATAACATCATGACATGATCAAACTAAAAAATAATTTTTAAAGAAAAAGCAAAAAATAACCATTCAAGCAACTTTTGATATACTTATAATACTGCTTTTGTTTATTGCAAAAGCAGCTTTAACTACTATGAAGGAAACACCTTTTTTGATATCATTAATTAAATTAATTTTTTGTTTTAAAACTACCCACAATCTAGCTTTTTAAAGGAAAAAAGACATATATAGGTAAGAAATTTTAAAAATAATATGAGAAGTTATAAATTTCTTCATCCAAGCCCACATCTTTATCTTCATTCATGAATCTTGATTCTAGACTTTAAACTCCTCTCTTCTCTCACTCAAAACTCAGTTATCTCATCTTTTAAAATTTGATAATCACATTATACATGAAACAATTAAAATAAGAGAAAGTAAATGTGTGGGAGTTAGAAAAAGAAAAGAAAAGAAGAGAGTCTAGTAGAAAATAATTCTTGAAACTACGAAAAAATACTATGTTAATGACAACTTCTAACCACAATTGGAAAAAAGCATTTTTGTTTGTGTACTTTTTTATTTTTTTAACTTACGCTTAGAATATGAAGTAGTATATGAAATAGTTGTGGAAAAAGAGTGTGAATATATATCATCAATTACTTTTACCTATTCTCACTTCCACTTTCCATTCAATATCTTAGACAATCTCAAGTCGATATTGTGTTCAAACTCTGGGGAGAATCTGAGGTTGAAAGAAGAGTGGGGTGAATGATAATGAAGATGGGGCCAAGTGGGTCCTCCAATACAATACCCTAAGGGGAGCAAGTTAGTCATTTAGAAGTGGAAGCTGCAATGTCAAGCAACAAAGCTCTCTCTCCCCCACCCAACCCCCAAAAGAAAGAGCAGCAACCAAAGAAAAGTGGCATCCAAACCACCATTACATCATCATCTTCTCTATTCACTCTCATGCTTCATTCTTTCATTCTCACCTACTACCAAAAGCTTCCTTAACAACCTCTCCATTTCCATTAAACCAAGTCACTTCATTCAACTCTAAGTTTCTCTCTCCCTCTCTCTCTCTTTTCTCTCCATGCTTTTGCCTGAATTCATGGCTGATCTGCCGAGCTTCTTCAAGAACCTTCAAGGCCATCCAGCATACATATAGAATAAGGTTTTCCATTGTTGTGTTACTACTTACTACCATTCATTCTGAGAAAACTCTGTTATCATTTTGTTCAATCCCTTTTATACACTTGTTTTTCTTTGCAATTTCCCATTGATTTGAAGCTTTTTCTCCAAATCAATTTTGGCCTTTTATTGCTCATATATCCCATAGGGTAGCAGCTGAGAAGGATGTTTGCAAATGCCTTTAATGGGTGATCATTGATCAACTCTGTTTCTGTTCTGTTTTTGCATTTTGGATACCTTCTTGCAAGCTATAAAGCAAGAATTGTTGCCACAACTGAAGGTTACAATGGAGTCATTTAATCAGAGTCATCAGACCACTAGCTTCAGGTACAATCCAAACTCGAACACAATGGACCATGCGGGTGGTGAGGCAGAATTCGTGGGCATTCTTGATATATATGTTCATCATGCTAGGAACATTCATAACATATGCATCTATGATAATCAAGATGTGTATGCAAAATTTTCTGTTACTTACAACCCAGATGAGACCATCTGTACAAGGATTATCAATGGAGGTGGCAAAAACCCAACATTCAATGAAAACTTGAGGATGAAGCTATCTCAGATGGATGCTGTCCTCAAATGTGAAATTTGGATGCTTAGCAGGGCAAGAAACTACATGGAAGACCAGCTTTTGGGATTTGCTTTGGTCCCAATTTCTCAAATTGTTGGTAAAGGAAAGGTGACTCAAGATTATAGCCTCTCTTCAACTGATCTCTTTCATTCTCCTGCTGGAACTGTCCAATTATCTCTTTCTTTGGACACATCTCAGCCAATTAGTTCCAGTATGAATTCAATATCTGAATCCACTGCTAATTCGTCCATATCTTCTGAAGTTGTTTTGCTTGATCGAAAAATCTCACAAGTTATGTTAGACCCAATTGAGTATTCCAGGATTGAATTTCCTGATATCAGTATTGTAAAGGAAAACCAGCAAATGGTATCTGAGTACTTCAGTTTAGCAGCTCGTGCTTCTGCTCCAAGGCCTAACTCAGGTGGACTACTGCCATTTCTTCGCCTCGGTGCATCTCCTCAACTTAATGATTTTGAAATGACTGTGAATTCACCAGATGAGAACCATGGTGGGTCCATTTCTCCAAATGAAAGCATTCAGAATTCTGGGTTCTTAAGCTCTACAACTACAAGCTTAAGTGATGATAGAAACTCAGCAGATTCAGTGGAGAAAAAAAGTCATTTAGTGGGTGACTCATCAAATTCTGTTAGTGTGTTAATCACTGCTGAAGGTAATCAGAATTCTGCAGGTGCTTGTCCAGATACCCCAACTTCCAAGAAAGAAAGTGAAGCTAGAGATGACAAAGAATCAAGCTTCTCAAGCAAGGAAAAGGAGAGCAACAAGGATAGAAAGGTAGAGGCTGCAAAGTTTGGTCAAGTTTTTTCAGCTCCACTTGGGAACATCAATCTTGAGGCTGAGCAATCTGCTATGCAGCAGCAAATAGTGGACATGTATATGAGGAGCATGCAGCAGTTCACTGAGTCTTTGGCAAAGATGAAGCTACCAATGGATCTTGACAAACCTGATAGAGAAGATAGCGGCGATGTCATTCAGAATCATAACAGCAGCAAATTAGAAATTGATAAGAAGAAAAAGGATGGATCACGTGTGTTTTATGGTAGCCGGGCATTCTTCTGATTATCTCTTGATGCTGCAGCCATCACAATAGTTTTGTTCTAGCAAGAAATGAGAGTTTAATTTATTGTAACTTCGGGTACTCAGCTTCCTAAGTGATATTTATGACAGCTTTTAATTACTTCACTGTTCCTTAACCTATCTCTCTTGTGGATGACAGTAATTTCTTTAGTTTTAGATGTGTCTTTACAATTAACTTCATGACTATGTATATGTCTCTCTGTAATGTAATCATGGCATTGTTCTTGCCAATGTCCTATGTTATTGAAATCAAGGAGTTGTTTTTAGATACTAATATGTAATATGCATTTGAAGATCATTTTCTGCATTCTTATAATTGCAATAATCACAATCTTTCTGCAGAATTGATTTATAAGAAAGCTCCTTGTGTTATCTTGCAACTAGATTCATCATACTTCTTCAAGCATGCCTTTTGTGTACCTTCTAATAATAGACTTAGAATGTACTAAAAGGCTATTTCTTTTTTTTTGGGAAATATTCAGGCAATGCTAAGCACCAAGTAACCTTTTTGAGACCAGGCTGTTAGTGGTGTTAAAGAGACATTGGCATGCATGCTCATCAACTAATCTGTTCAAACCTGTCTCAATCTCTGTTTTGTTTGGGATAGTTATCACCATCTTCAAGTCATAGATACCTTCAAAAACCTTGCTTGCCTTTTGCATGTTCTATTTGACAGGAGTGGGAAGGACTTGATGTTCTATTTTGTAATGATTAGTACCCTTTGTTAGAAGAATCCTTGTAGGAACCATTAACCAAACCAAGCTATCATTAATCCTCTTTTTAGCTAATTCTACAATTAAGTAATTCATTTTAGAATTTTAGGAAAATTTTTGTGCTCTTTTGAGGATTTATTCCATCTGGGTTTATATGATTCTGCAATATGTTATATGTTTTTCATTTTTCTTAAAAAGGGTCTCCTGTCATGATCAAAGGTTGAGAAATCAGAGCCAAAATTTGTTGATTACATTGGAACTAAGGTGGATGGTGGGGCTGATTTATACCATTTTTGTCAACACAATGTGCAGCACAATTCTTAAGAGGGTGAAGGAAACGTGACTATGAAAGGAGGACAGAGATATCCTAGATGAGGAATCCAATGAGCCACAAAACAAGTCTACCTGTGTTTGTGTATACGTGGGTTAATCAGAAAGTGACACATCCCACTTTGTGAGGACAAGCAAAGCCATTCGGATTTAGGTACGGCCCACAATAACTTTATAGAGTTGTTTATGTTGACTATTATTTTGTTGATGATTACTTTTGGATATTCTAATCACACTTCACAAAGCCTTGCTTATAATCTAGTAAACCTTTCCTGTTATTTCCTTTTCTGTTTCTTGTTTTTGCTAAGCAACCTATCATATTCTTTCATACTATACATAATCACCTACCATTATGTTGTTAGAATAATTTGGTTAAGCTAACTAGGTATAAATCAGTTGATCACAAGATTTTCCTTACAAGAAGAAGATTTTGTATTCGAAATTTCTCATTGACAAAATAAGTGTTTCAAAGTGCTCTCCCACATAAAATTATAATTGTGGGTGTTTTGATAGCAGAACCCCTGGAGCAAGAACAACTCACTACAAATTTAATAAGTTTAACTCAATCTAAAGATTGTGGTCAAACCCTAAGTTAAAAAAAAAAAAAAAGAATAACCTAGTTAAAGTTGGATTTGACATGATTTTTTTCAGAAAAGAGTGTATCAGAGCTATGAACTTATGATGAGGTATTGGGCTATGTTGGCCCAATTTGTTAATTGGGTTATGTAGGCCTTCAGGCCTTAAAAGGGCAATTTGCAAAAAACATTTTTTTTTTCTGTTTGATTGGATGCTTGTATGCTATAAATTTATAATGAAATTTATCGAAATTTAGCTGAAAACTTTATTAAATAGTAAAATTGTACATTTTTTTTTTGTCTTTTAAAACTTTCGTCGTTGCCATTGGTTTTTTTTTTTTTTTCTTTATAAATCAATAAAAGGTCTTTGGCTTTGTTAACAATTTTTATTATGCCGTATGTGAAGTGTGAATAAAACCGGTAGCTTTTATTAACATATTCTCATTTCTTAGCTGCTTTGATTGAGAAGAAATTTGCTTAGGCAGATTGTAAACAAAAATCAATACCATACTTAGTACTCAGAACTCACAATAAGGAGGGTGCTGCTATCAAGTTTGAAGCTTGCGAAGGAGATGGAGTAGTGCTTATTCAGAGTTATGATATGATCAATGGGGACCGCAAGCAAGTTATGCAGAGTCTCAAGTTTAACACAAGAAGATAACTCAGAATTAGGGGACATCATGGTTGATGCATGCCAAGGATTTTGCAACTCAGTTTCGGGACTGTTCTTTAGATTTTGTCCTTAGAGAGAGTAATATACTAATGTTGTTGCCCTTCAGGTTTCATTGTTGATGCTTTGTATATTGATTGTTTTCCTGCTGAATGAATCTTTGTTCCCTAAGAAAATGGATGAGGAGTGTTATTAGAAAGTAGAAACTACAACGTATAAGTGTCAAAATTGGATAGTTAGAACAAACAAAATAGTACTTAAAAGAATTTTAAAAATGTCTAATGCTCTCTTCTTAGGTGCATGCTTCAAGAGTTAGAAAAAGAAAATCCATTTAATCTCAAAGTATATATATATATATAAAAGAATTTCTCTTTTATTATTGACCATCTTGATTCTTACCAAAGTATTTGGATCACTAGATAATAGTTTTCTTGAGGAAATTAATTTATGCATTTGAATATTTGTTTCCATTTAAATCATGTATTAGTCCGTCTTCCACAAGGAATGATTAAGAATTTGAACCCTATTAATAGATACTAAAGCAACAAATGTACTAGAATCTTAATATTATACTTTAAATAGTAATGATAACTTGTAAAGTATGATTTAACAGATTTGGTTCTAGTCATATAATGTGACTCATGTTGTAAAAATTTAAATTGTGCATTTAATTTAAAGTTCATTTAAATCATTGACTATGTATTATCACATCAATATCTTTTTACAACATTAGTCATGTCACACGACTAAATCCAAATCCATGAAATAGCTATTTCATTTTAGAGAAATAGAATTAGAGCCTTTGAGGTGTATCTCATGGCCTTCTTGTGGGCCAGTTAGCAAAGGTCAAAAGTTAACAAGGATTCTCTTTTGGGCCATTCTTCCAATTAGTTAATACTCAATACCCCTTACTGAAAGAAAGGCGTCTTTGTTGTCATGCCCACATGTCACAGTCTAGTCGGCATATTTGAGTTCCACATCAAATTTATACTAGGGAGTTCCTGGGCTAAGAAACTGGACGAGACCCGTATTTTATATAAAAGGCCATTGTAAATTAACAGTCTCAACCCTTTTACCCANTTACCCAAAAAAAAAAGAATTTGACGGTTTCCATCCATCTTATTTGCTTAGCACAATGACGGGTTATGGTTATTCAGTCTCTGGCATGTGTACGTATGTGTGCATTTATTTATTTATCTTTTAGTATTGATGCATGTGTGCATTTAAGAAGCATTACAATAACCTTGTAATGATAACACTAATGAGTGAATATACTTGCCAAAGTTGGATACTTATGATAGATACAGAACACTACTTAAAAAATATTTTAAATGTCTATGATATGTACATTTAATGATACAATACTTCTTTTTTTATCAAATAGCCCGAGTCGAATAATATTAAAGTTACCTTCAAAACTTGTAAGTTTTATGTTTGAATTTAAAGGTGTAGTCAAAATACTAAAAAAAAAAAACTTTAGTCATAAGAATATGAATATTTGATGTGAAGAGTTTTATTATTGTTATGTATTTTCATTCTCTTTTTTAAATGTGTTGTACTATTTTGTAAAAAAAAAAATTATGTGTAATGTATAAGTTGTATTCTCTTATCATAATATCTTGCATGATATGCTCTAAGTGTAAAAACTTGTCTTACTATAACTTATGTTGCATAGATATTGGCACGAATTTTGTACTCGGTACGGTATGTAATGCCAATAAGGTTATTTTTTAAAAAATTGGGTACAGGTACACCTTATATATATAAACTTACTAAACTTGGGGCGAGTCATCCTTGCTCTAGGGGTTCCGTTATCGAAACACTTACAACTGTAGTTTTGTGTGGTAGAATGAAAAATTCTAAAAAAATTTAAGCATTAAAAATATCAATAATTAATTCTTAGCAAATAAGTAACAACTAACAAGTATTAATTCAAAATACAAATCATCAATCAAAATTTAGCTCCTAACATTATTAATTTCATAATTTTCATCACCACTATCATCAATTATTATAGCTTCTATTTCATGGTTCATCAAGTAATAAGCTAACAATAGAGGAGCAATAGTGCAACACTGAGCAAGAAGAGGAAATTTGGGATTTTTGGTTTCTTCCTTCTAGTTTGAGTCATTTGATTGATTTCAATTCCGGCTAGGAGAAGAAGGAATTCAAAAATGAATAGGGCATTGTTTTTGGGCAGCATTATTGCCACTTAAGCGAAACAACATTGTTATGCGTAAGTGGGATTTTAGAAATAACCAAAATGACATCGTTCTACTTACCAATGGCCTCAGTGTGTTTTGGAGCCAAAGTAATGCATTTCAATGCGTATCGAAACGTACGAAAAAAAAAAATTGATACGCGTTTTGTGTTTCAAAGACATCTCCGAAACGGGTACACAATTAAAAGTCACGCTTTGGTGCTTCATAGCTGTAAACGTATAAGGATAAAATCCACTCACGAGAAATCGTACATGGTGATTATCTTACTTGACTGCTAATTTGTTTGGAGTAGGAAATTCATTTACTCTAAAACCGTGTAAGAATTTGAATTTCTACCATATCACTGGCTATCTTAACTAATTAAAGATAAAATTTCAAAATAATTTAACTATTTTCCTGCAAAAGATGAATGCTTACACCTTCTTACAAAAATTAAAGTTTTTCAAGAGAGGTCATTCTATATATATTATAATGTTGTTTCCATTTTAAATTGGTAACGATCTTGACATGCAAAAGCTGACCCAAAGATATCTTACCGTTTTAAAATCTAAAAATAGGTAATAATCAATAATACCTTTAGTATGTTTTCATGTGTCTTCGCTGTCAAAATCATCAAAATTAATTGTTAATAAAATAACAAGTCACTTGCTGGATAATCCTTAAGGTGAGTTTGGAAAATTGAAAAGTTACCTCAAAATCGTTTAAATTGAAATTTGTTCTGTAAATCTTTTAATTTATTCTAGTTTATCTGAAATTTAGTATTAAACTAGTTCTAATACACATATTGGTTGCTGAATCCTTACAAATGCTCAAAAAAGTTTGATGAACTTCCCAATAGAGTTTCAATGGTGGTTTTGCATTGTAATTGAACAATGATAATGTCTGAATTAATTTTAAAAATTGAAAAATAATGCTAATATTCATATGTTATCACTACTATGTATTATTTTTTCCCAAGGAAACCAAACTAGCCTTAAGCATTGGTAAGAATTTTTCCCACTTTAAATGGGAGTGTCAATATCACTCTGGCTTTACAATAAAAACATAATCCTTAGGTTGACTTTGACCACACAATCTCATATCCATGTTAAGCTTCCTTGTAGACCCCACAACACATGGACCCCAAAACACCACCTGAGTACAGAGTACTATAAAACCAACCCAATAAAATAAGAACTCACACTCCACCTCACTCTCTTCCTTCCTCTGTCACTGTGTGTCCCCCAACAATGGCGGACCACGGCTGCGCCATCTCCCTCGCCCAGCTCTCTCCAACTTCCGACGATGAATCCTCCGACCAAAGCCCCCGGAGCCTGGCCACCCTCTCAGGCAGCGTCATTGGTGGGTCCTCCTCCAATTCCAAGCTCAAGAAATCCCCACCCTCCGGCAGCTACTCCCTCCTCGGCGGAGGCTGCGGCGCCAACGAGCACCAGATATTCCCAAGCTCGAAGAAACCCAGAGGCAGGCCACCTGGGTCGAAGAACAAGCCGAAGCCACCCCTTGTGATCACCAAGGAGAACGAGCAGGCCCTAAAACCCGCCGTCCTCGAAATCCCCGCCGGCTCCGACGTGGTGGAGATGATTGTCCAGTTCGCCTGCCGCCGCCACGTGAGCGTGACGGTTCTGAGTGGGTCGGGGGCACTGTCAAACGTTAGACTGCGGCACCCTGTGTCCCCTAACCAACTTCTCACCTACACAGGACACTATCCTATGTTGTCCCTTTCTGGCTCTTACATCAGTGGCTCTTATTCACCACCTTCCTCTTCAAATCCATCTTCTTCTGCTATCCCTTGGCCAGCTTATTCTTCCTTTGGGGTTTGCCTCTTAGGGCCACAGGGGAATTGCTTTGGTGGGATAGTTTGTGGGGAAGTTATAGCGGCGACTCCAATCGTGGCTGTGGTGACGACTTTCAAGAACCCTTGTTTTGAGAGGGTTTTGATTGATGAAAATGGTGAAGGTGATCATCAAGATGTCAAAACAGGGGTTGCTGGGAACAACAATGCAAATGCAACTGAACAAGGCACTGCTGTTGGCAACAATGCCATGCCTCTTGCTGTGTACAATGCTGCTGCTGCTAGTCCAAGCCCTCTCAATTGTCAAGCATCTCCTCATGATGTGCTTCAATGGGGCCATGCTACTCGCAACCCCAATTATTGATCATCATTTTGACATCTGAGTATCTACCATTTGGGTTTTAGCATTCAAAAGCATAACCCATTTGGGACTTTCTGTTTTCTCATTGTTCAGACAAGTTTTTATATATAGACCAAAAAATGGGCTTCTTTATGGTCCTCTCTTAGGTTCCTAGCTCAAAAGTTATATGAAGGAAATGCACCCTGCTTGTTAATTTCTGTCTTTCTTTTTATGAATAAATAAGAGAAAGCAAATAAATTTTTCAATGGGGGCTTTAATTTCAATAGTTTGATTAAGTTTTCAGGGATTTATTTCGATGTCGGTGGGTCTCTGTGATGAAGCTGAAGCTACTTTTGGTGTTGGACTTGTGCAGCTGCTGCTGCTGCTGCTATTGCTATTGCTATTGCTATTGCTGCCAGTGCTAATTTGTGTCAGTAATTTTTGTTCTGGAATTCCAAACATACAATCTCAGAGAGTCTGCTCATTCTGCTTCCCTCGGGAAGGGCCCATTTGCTATCTTCAATGCAGAGAAGGCATGGAGACAAATAAAAGAGGAAGAGAGAAATTACAAGTCGATGGCTTTGGCTTCATAAAACAGACATGACTTGACTACACTACTATTCCCAGCGGTGTAGCTTTCATCATTTAGTTAGAGATGATAAAAAACCTCTTCTCTTTCTGTTTTTTTCTTTAGATGCGGAGACCCTTCCATCATTTTAGTTCTAAAGTGAGGATGCATTGGTTAAGAATTCAAAATGTCCCTTCAGAATCTCACTTAATTGGTTAATCTCTTGCTAGATCTCCTTATCTTTGTCAATTTGGGATATGAATATAGATAAAATTATGGAAAATGTAGTTACTTTAATTCCATTTTCCTTTCACTTTCTTTATTGTTTATACTTGCTGAGGTGTAATGTACAAGATGGTGATTGTTAAATTAGTATAACAAAAAAATATAATATGAGAATAAGACCACTATAAGACTATTATTTAAAGATTGACTTCCACTTTGCTAAATAATGTGCGGTTAGAATTTGAGAGAGAAGCTCTACATTCTCTTTAAAAATTCACTCACCTTTGCAATTTTTCTCAAACAAGGTTCCATTTTTTTACAGCCCTTAGGTGCAGCTTTTTTTTAAGTAAGTCTGCTTCTTTCTTGTTTCTCCTGTTCTCCTTTTTATCAGGTTTTTGCCTCCTTTTTTTTTTTTCTCTGTTTTGTTGTTGCCGCCAATACTTTGTGCGTCAGCAGCCTTATATGTTCATTTTATTTAATTATTTTTATTTATTTTAGGTGTTTTAATCTATCTTTTCAATAAATTGTTTCAATTTGTTAATTGTGTTTTACACATTTCTATTGTTTATAGGCAGATCTGGTGTTCTAAAAGGTTAATCTATCAGATTCAATATCTATTTTAGATAAATCTCAAAATTTTTATATCATATTTCATGTATTTTATAAAAGTAATACTTCAAGTAAATCAAGCATTTAATCTCGCTGCAGCACATTTAGTATTTTTCTTTGCCGTTATAGATGTTTTGTCATTGAATGTCAATGACCTCTGTTTTATCAAGACCTGGAGCTATGCATTTATTTGTTTTTTAGTATAAAAAAGATAAATATAAAAATTTATTTTAATNGTCCATATTAACTTTTTAAATTTTTAGAAATATTATATTGAGAATTTCATATAATGTTATTTGTTATTGTGTGAATGTTAATTGACTTAATACAATGAATTTATGTTTTCTAAAAAAAAAAAAACTTTGATAAATAATATGATTTTTTTGTTTTTGTATAGAAATTATCTATAAGGCATACGATATATATACATATTTGGAAAGATTTTATGATATTTAAGTCCGTGGATTTTGGGTAATTTATAGTAGCGCCGTGGCCCTAGTAGGAGCCTCTAATTTTAACTTTTAAGTGGATAATCTCGAAGGCAATTAGAGCTGATAATCTCAAAAGTAATTAGAAACTATCAATAAATAATACAAAAAATTTATGATAGTATATTATATAATATTGATGTAGTAAATAGATGTAATTTTTATATTTTATTATATATAAAATTAATTTATCTTATTTTTTTTAAATAAACTTAAAAATAGTTAATTTGTATATATGTCATTCACACATTGACTATTTTTATGTAGTATGATATACAACATAAATATAAAAAATATCTAAAAAAATTTCTAAATAATATTGGGGCATTGTGACATGTGTGACAATGCATACTTGCAAAGAGTTTATGACATTTTTTATACCAAGGATCACTAGTAGAATTCAAATTCGAACTTTTAGCTAGACGGACAATCCCATGCCCTTAAGGTAACAACAATGATAATTAGAAACGGTTGACAAAAAACATTGCGCCATGCGTTACATTTATGTATTTGGAAGGGATTTATAGCATTTGTCAAAGGACTATATAAAAATTTTCAATTCAAATTTTCAATGAGACTAACAATGTCACACCACTGAAGTAATAATATAATTTTAGATAAAATTGTTAAAGATTGAGTTCAAATTTCAAAAATAAATTGTAAGCGCTTAGAAAGTATCAAGAAAATTATGCTATGTGTTACGTTTACACGTATTAGGAAGGATTTTAGGACATTTACCCCAAAGGTTTTGGGAAAAATTTTGAATTCTAACCTTGAGCTAGGCAGATAATCCTATGCCCTTACACATGCATACTTAATAATCTTGCATTTTGAAGTATGATCCCCATGGAATAATATTGTAATCTTGTGAAATAGTGAAATGGTAAGGGCTATACTACACCTTCTAAGTTTGGTGAGTTTGGGTGGGATTCACTCAATGATTTTGGTGTCATTGCAAATATTTCAAAAAATTGAATTACGTAATATGTACCAAAACATACAGTTATTTATAAAATGCAATAACAACACAATATAAAAACAATGTCAGGAAACAACTTTTTTAAGTTTACTTTTTGATATTTTTTGTATGGTAAGCATTATGCTACCACTCCCAAGAGGGGATAGTAGTATTACACTCATTTAGTTGGATGAGTTTAAGTGAGATCCACCAATTAATTTTAATGTCATTGTTAAGATATAAAAAAATTGAGTCACTCAGTATATGCTAGAATATATAATTTTTTATAAAATATAAGAATGACACAATATAAAAAAATGTGTCAAAAAATAACTTTTTTTAAGTTTATTTTTTGGCACATTTTGTTATATCATGTCGTTCTTACATTTTATAAGAAATTGTATATTTTGACACGTACTGAATATCTTAATGTTTTGAGATTTTTGCAATGATATTAAAATTCTATTGTAAGTCTCACTGAGTCCTATCCAACTGAGAGGGTGTTAGCATAACTTTCACATTTTTTTATATTATGTCGTTCTTATATTTTATAAAAAAATTATATATTCTAACTCTTATTAAGTAATTTAATTTTTTAATATATTTATAATTACATTAAAATTATATTATAAATTTTACTAAATCCCATCCAATTAAAATAAGAGTGTAGCGCTACACTTTCCTCAAAGGAGAGTGTAGCAAAATGCTCACCGAATGAAATATGCTCATAATTTTATTTTCACCCTTCATGTAATGCGTTCTACAAATTCTATCATCAACTACACCGTCTCTATCGTACGTGAAAGATGGTGAGTAGAAGGGCAAGGATTTTGGAAGATAACTTTTCATTAATAAGGAATTAAAGACACTAGTCCATAACCCAGTCAAAAAGTTCAGGCCTTAAGACATACTCGGCTCTTATTAGATGTGACAAGAAGAGCAGTCCAATTCCTCTGCTCTCTTATTTATTATCCTTTCGTCCTGTTTCAACTACTATGAGAGAGAAAGCTTTTCTCTGAGGGAGGAAAATGATGAAAATTACTGAGGTGAATTTCATGATCTTTTGAGTAAGGATTTGAGCTGAGCTCAAAAGTGATTACACGCGAGCAAAGCTAGAAGTAGAGCTGGGGATGTACTGTGTATGTGAGGATTCTATTCTAATTCTTCATTTTAGTAAAAAAAATTTGCCGGGCTTTGTTTTCTTCTTTTCTTAGCAAGAGGAAAAATAAAAGCTGCATTGACTTCTTTCTCTTTAACCCCAATTGCCGCTATTCACTTATAATTAAGTACTTGTATGCTGGTCAAAGTTCAGACATCTTTTTACCTCTGATTGTAATTTCCACGCCTGAATTTTGCTCTCAGAAAGGGTTTTCTTTGTGAGGAAGAACTGAGAGGTAAAAAGCAAAAGAAGCAAATGAAAAAGAGGGAAGATCTTGGGAATTGGAGAAGCATGTGACTTTTTGATGAGTAGAGGGTTAGAAGAAGCAGAAATAGGGTGTTGCTTTGCGCAGCAGCGTACGAAGGTTTCAGTTGGTGGGAAGAAAGGAAAGTCCTTTTATAGGTTAGACTTTAGGATAACATTCTCCAACGCTTAGGTTATTAGGAGCAAGCAAGTACAAGCACTTGGAATTATGTGGTCACTGTATGCGTAAGGGAGACAATATGTGGTACCATTCCTGTTACTCATTAGTCCACTGGTTTACTGTGCTCCTCCTCTATTGTTCAGCGGTTTCTTTGCTTCCCTCTCTTTTCTCCTACGGAAATTATCTAAGAGGTGTAAGAGATTTTAAAATAAAAAACTAATTTTAAAGTAACTGTTCACATGAAAAATATTTGATTTTAATCAAATTAAATAATTTTATCAAGGTTATTACGAGGTATCATATTCTTTCTTTATATGTAAGAAAGATAAAAAAAAAAAAAAAACGTTTAAGATCATATTATGCTTGGATAGGGCAGTTCTGGGCTACCCACCAATTTTAAGGAGAAAAAAAATACTTTTAACGAGGAGTTTAGAACGAAACAAATTTTCAAACCATTGTAAAATTATCAAAAAATTACAAAAGAAATTAATATTCTCTGTCATTTTTTAATCTATTTTTTTTAGAACTTTTTTTGGTATCACATCGTTTACATATTTTATAACGAATTAATGTTATTAAGTAATTCAATTTTTTAAAATTTTCGTAACAATACTAAACTCAATAGGTGAATTTCACCAAAACACTTCCAGTATTTTTTTTGACTTTGTTAAACTCAAATTCTATCAAATTATTTTAGTATTTTAACACATACAAAATAACTCAATTTTTTTAAAATTTTTACAATGACATTAAATTTTAGGCTTAATTGCAATTTTGGTCCTCCTATTTTAACCACTTGAACGTTTTGGTCCCATTCTTTAAAAATGAACTATTGAGTCCCTCTATATTCATAAAATGTACAAGTTTAGTCTATTTATCTTTAAGTCAAAATTTTTAGGTTTATTTCAAGGTGTAAAGTTCTCTGATTCATAATTCCAGAATTCAGATTGAAGGGCTACATCTTGTGAACATTCTCACTAAATTTGAGCATGATCTAACGGTGAAACTCAGCCTAAAATACCAAAACCATAAGTTTTCATCTAACCAAAAATTTAGACTTATTCACTGTTAGATCGAGCTGAAATTTAATGGAAAGATTCATAAGACGTAGTTATTCAATCTGAACGGTGAGATTATGAATTAGAGAACTTTACACGTTGAAATAAACCTAAAAATTTTGACTTAAAGATAAATAGACTAAACTTGTACATTTTATGAATATAGAGGGACTCAATAGTTCATTTTTAAAAGAAGGAGGACCAAAACGTTCAAGTGGTTAAAATAAGATGACAAAAATTGTAATTAAACCTAAATTTTACTGAGATATGTCACACTTGAATACCCTTATGTAGAGGTGAGGGTAGGACTAATCTCTTTAAAAATGGGTAGCTTAAAAAACCCAAAAATAAGATATTTCGTATACATTTTTGTGAATTAAGTTTGAAGGAATTATTGTTGGGTGAGTAAATTTATAATATTTTTTAGTAGTTGACAAAGAATTAAAAATCGCCAACCCTTTATTTTTTGCTAATGCCTCACTGAGAATTAATTCTTTCATTACCAACCCTTTATCCAACAAAACAAATAGTGCATAGCATGGTTGGGCCATCTAGGCCCTACAAGTGTCATCCCAGCCCAACTCATATCATAGGTGCCTCTCTCTGAACGCAAACGCCCATCACTTATGCATAAGCCCATTAATATATTCGCATTAAAGTTAGTGAGAAAAAAAAAAAAAAACTTCATATCGTAATAACCAACACTTTTAAATGCACCTAAAAAAAAAAAAAAAACCCAAATTGCAGTGTCCCTATATTTAACACATTCATTGTATCCCTCTTTAATTTTTATTTTTCTGGAAAATTATTTGCAAGTTGTAAAAGTAAAAGTATTTATTGTGGATTATTTATTTTAGGCATGTAGCGAGCAGATAACTAAAAATTAGCAATAAACTATATATAAAAATGTCCAAGCTCTTATTTTTATTTGTAATAAACGCTTTAAAACTAATTGATCAAAAAAAGAAACAAAAGAGAAAAATAAGGACTTTTTTTTTTTGCCAGTAATTGCTAAAGTGTACGAAATTCATATCTTTCCTTCATATTTATTTTGGAAATAATAAGAGTCTCTCTATTTATTTACACACCATTTATGTGCATACTCATAAGAATATTTGCATCCAAACAAACATGAAAATAGTGAAAAGAGAAATGATAATTCACCAAAAAAATACACACTACTTCACACTATTTAAATTTAAATGGTCAGATCTACCATCTACATAAAAAAATAATTGATGGGTCTTGTTCAATTTTTAGTAGACTTAGTTAAATACTTAAACTAAATTTAGATACTACCAAGAGTGTAATGTGGATGAAAAGAGTTCTACTAAAATTTTGATGTAACAACTAAAAGGTGCACAACAATATGCAATTATATATCATTATTCCAACAATAAAATTGGTAAAATAGTTGAATTCATGAATCTGCTCTAAGTCCTAACTCTGAACCAGACAGTGATCACAGTACTTGGGGGCCCCAAGTTTTAGGTTCTAGTCCACAAATCCAATGAAAAACATTTCCTTTTCCATTTTTCCCCATTTAATCCAATAATGGAATACATTTGGAGAAACAGATAAAAATTGCGATTCTTCTTTCCTTTAATAGGAGGTAATACTTCAACTGTAAAATAGCAACTGCTTGGCTATTAGGATATCCCCTTAGTATTTAATAATATCTAATAAATTTATTACTTTTTACTACAATAAAATGATTAAAATGTCTTTGTTTAAGGTATACACTCTCCAGGCTCTTTGATATAGAAACTATATTTTTATAAATTATTTGCTCAAATATAATATTTTCAAAATTATTTTTCTCAATATTACAGTTTTTTAAAAATTTTAAATTTTGTTTTTTGGATGTGGTGAGCCCTACTGAACATGCCATGAGTCTGCCGGCATGTTCCCATTGAACACGTCACGGCTCACTTGGCATGTCCCACTTGGGTCAAAGTTAAGAGAAAAAGAAAGGGAGCGGGAAAGGGGCAGGGAGAGAGAGGGGGGTTGAGATGACATCAGATAAAAAGAAGGGCTTGACATGACATAATGTGGACATGTCACGTGGGTTACTGCGTGTCCGGTGAGGACACGTTGGTAGGCCCATGACATGTCTAGTAGGGTTCACCGCATCTGAAATTTTTTATTTTTAAAAAAATTGTAATATTGAGGGAAATAATTTTGAAAGTGTTATATTTGAGTAAATAATTTATATTATAAGTCAAAGAGCCACACTCTCCATCTTAATTTTTATCTCACTCTCGCTCATCGTTTCTTCTTCCTTCCTTCTTTCTTTCTCTCTCTCTCTTGGTTTCTTTCACTTTTTCCTTTTACCTAACTAATTTAAGCGTCGAAAATGACACTAGAGCTCCGACTATAACCTCCCCTTTATCGTCTCTCTCTTTTTGCAAGTTATGGATCTCGCCCTAACTCTAACAATAACAGTATCCAAATATAATTACAACTTCTATATTAGCTACCCAATGCTAGATATATCTTCTCGGATGACAAAAACCTTCCTATCATTTAACGCAAGTTGTTCAAAACGAAACGAAGTTATTAAATCAATATTCTTGTAGTTTTCTGGCTTTGCTATGTCTTTTCGTGCATTATCACTGTCTATACACAGGACATTGTTTCCAAATAGGGATGCATCGAATGTAGATTGATAGTAATGAGAAAAGACTGGAGTCAACTTGATTGAGTTTGACTGGCAATTTTTCAATTCGGTCTTAATTTTTTAGGGAAAAGTCATACATCACAAGGTTGATAATTGATTGATTATTAGACGGCTAGTTGAAAATCTGAACAACTTTGAATAAGTTAGTTCCGAGTTGAATTTTGGAGTCCTAAAGATTCTCAAGTATTGTGCTAAAAATTCAATCATAGTCTTTGCGAGCTCAACAAAATTTGAACTTTGAATTGTATCATGGGTTGTTAAATTTTGGTTCACTTTCTTGATTTGTAAGCATTGACCAACATTTATTTCTCCTCAAATTATGGGATTACACTTTCGCATACAATGGAAAGAAAATATTTATTAATCACTAGTGATGAGCTAATTGAAACGTATCATCCATTAAAAAAATACTTTAATTCTAAAACCCAAGTTACTCTATGTTAAAAATAAAATTATTTTTAGACTTTTATTTAATAGTTTAAACATTTAGATTAAATTGGTTTTTAACATAATATCAGAGTCTTTTTAATCAAGTGGTCAGGAGATCAAATCCTTCTGCTACTGCTTTTTTCAATTAAATTAAAACTTCAGCATATGCTTTCTCAATTAAATTAAAATTTTAGCAAACTTCAGCACATTATATAAGTGAGTCTGTGTTTTGTCCACGCTTTAAGTCCAAAAAGCTTTCATGTGCGTGGACGTGTTAAATATAAAACTATTCTTTGACTTTTACCTAATAGCTTAATCTTTAATTTTTTAGGTTGAATTGATTTTTGACACTCTAGACGTATTTAATTTGGATATCAAAACTCTAAACATATTAAATCTTATTTCTTTTGGTAGAGTGTTATTGGAGTCATCCTTAAAACTTGTGAGTTATATGTTCTAATCTAAAATTATAACTAAATTACTATAAAAGAATCTTATTCCCTCCTATTTTTCTCAAACAGTTTCAGAAAACTATTTAGTGCATACATGGAGTTGTATTGAATTATCTCAAAATTACTTTAAGTACTTGTTTAGTTTTCAGTTGGAAAGTAACGTTGCACTCTCTTTCTAAATAGTGTTCGGTCAAAGCTTCTAACAATTTGTTATCGCACAAGTTCAATGTTAACACGAGCACTGACATCCAAACAAGTACTCAACTGTGCCTTGTATCAAAAAATTACTTTTTTTTTTTTTTTTTTTTGATAGGTAGAGTTAAAAAAAATTATAGAGAATGAATATTCAAACTTAAAACTTAAAATTTTTTTGTATAGATTTCTAACACAATTATATTCTGTGTGCTTGTGTATCAAAAAATTATACTAGTATTAATGAACTAGATCTCATAAAAAAAAATTTACTTCAACTCTAGTTTGGTTTTCAATCTGGTTTTGGATATCTCAACATAGATGCAAACATACTAAAAATAGTTAGTGATTAATCAAAGGGTGAGCATTATGCTAATTTCACCTTAGTTGTGTGAGTTTAAGTGAGATTCATCAAGTAATTTCAATATCGTTGCGAAAAATTGAGTCATCTAATATGTACCAAAACACATACTTTTTTTTTTTTATAAAATATAAAAACAACATGATCTAAAAAAACATTCCAAGAAACAATTTTTTTAATTTTATTTTTGACATGTTTTATTATATTACATCATTCTTATATTTTATAAGAAACTATGTGTTCTTACACATATTAAATAGTTTAATTTTTTTAAGATCTTCGCAACAACACTAAAATTATATTATAAATCTTTACTTAATGCCACTCATGGGGATAGTGCTTCCCTCTGGGATAGTGGACGCCATAGTCACCTAATCAAAGATATGTACTACTAAGAATATCATTTGTTAGGGCACGTGACTGAAAACGACCGAAGTACAAGGACATCATAGGCATGCCAAGATAAGAAAGAAGGGGAATTTATCATGCCCCTATTGGAGAAAAATGGTCCCCACAAAAAAAAAAAAGAAGAAGATATTTTTATAAGAATAATTTAACTTGTGCATTATTAAACTCATATTTTACACTATAATACAATGGGTAAAATCTGAATCTAACACATAAAGAATTAAATGGATCTGATTAAATTTATATTGTGTTAATTGCGCAAATTTACAATTGAGCCTAAATAATATATAAGTGAGGATGAACCTAATTATTTAGTCAAAGAATTGACAACGAATCTTACATGAACCAAAAACAACTTTGTCATTCAACGAAAAAGCTATGCGAATCAAGTATCCATATGAATGCAAGTTACTATATAAGATGACAACTTCTATAGCTGAGTAATAATAGATGAACAAATTTTGTATTCATAAACCTGAAAAATAATACCAAGTATGAATTAATATTTGACAATGATGTATTTGGTGTAAGAATTGGGTGGGAATTTTTGGTTTAAATAGCATATGATCTCCTCCAATAAGGAGAAGGGTGCTTGCTTTCAAACCTACATTGGTATTTCAAAGGAGGAAAAGAAATAGCTTAGGCTTTATGAATAATAATGAATTGTGAAACTCAATCTATAGAATATGAGAATTAATCAAAACCATATGCTTTTTTAATTGGCAAAAAATATTCCATGAACCAAATTATAATTACCCAGAAGTAAAAGAAAGCAATGTGGCATAGTGGAGCTAGTCCATCATCACAAATAATTAAAGGGATAATTTTTTCTTTTTTTCAACATTCACATAGCAGAATCTGTATTGTTAAATAGAGCGCATATATATTACCCATTTGTATTGTACCATTTCCATCAAGAAGAGACTGAAGTAGCTGGCCACAAACCAAATAATCAACATCTCACTATGAGCATGAACCAAACAAAAGTATATCTATAGGAAATTCTAATAGCACCCAGAAACAAAGGAATGGAAAAGGAGTAGCAAATTATAATAATTAAACATAAGCTTCATATTCAGTCATAACAAAAAAGAAAGTCTTAAAACATAGATTACCATATTCCAACTTCCAAGGCCTTAACTATTAACCTTCTCTCCCATTTTCTTACATTTATTTAGAGAGAAGAGAGAGAGACTGTGAAACTTGATTGGAAAAAGGCCCCTTAAACAGATAAAAGCACCAAAAGAAAAATTACAGAGACACAAAATGCAGCAGCAGAAAGCGGAGTCTCATGGGTTCCACTCTGATCTTCATTATACTTCAAGTCGATTTCCCCGCCGGCGGTTTCTTGGCCGTCGCCGGAGAATGATTGAGATGGGTTTCTTTTTCTTTGCTGTTGGCATGTGGGTCTTTGGAGTTGATGGAAATGGTGGTTGAGGTGCCAGCTGAAGTGGTGCCTGCAATCACCTGGCTCATGTCAAATGGCTTTGATAGGTCTTCGCCAGCGATTATCTCCGGCGGAAGGACCTGAGAAGCTTGCCGTCGATGACGGGACATGGGGTTGGAGAAGGTGTTTGTTTTTTGTCTGCGTGATTGGGAGAACTGAGAGAGATGGGGAGAAATGAGGGAAGTGAATGATGTGTTTGAGATTATTTATGGGGTGGGGACGTGGGGGTTGTTTGGTTGGACAGAAAAATCTACTCACGCGCTCTAGTAGCTCGTGGCCCCATGAAGCAAATTTATTTATTCATTTTCTTGATTTGATTTCAGGGAGATATTTTAAATATTATATTAATACCCATTTTAATATGTCGTTACTGATTTCTGTTATTGAATCATTGATATTGTCCATAATAAGCTTTTTATAAAATTAATAATGAGAAACAGCTTAAATGGTCATATACACAGCCTTATATTTATGAGCTTTTTTGGAAGATTTGAGTTAAAAAATGCTTAGTCTACTTAAATAGTATGTCTTCTAATTTTCACAACTTAGTATGTGATAATTAACCCACGAGCTTTGACGCTCTTGCTTGACAAGGCCACACTCACATAATGTCAGTTTATTTTCTTAGTTACATGACTACATATGGGTTCAAATAAAGTGAGTTTATCTTTGTTCAATTAGCTTCATAATTGAATTTACTTAAAGCTTTTCTCATCAATTTAGATGGAAACGTACATATAAATGTGAATATTTTTATCATGTACTATTGTTCTAAACTTTGATAGAGTGCCAATGGACACTTTGTTCAATGGTGAAAAAACTCAAGCTTCTCGTTCAATGATTTGAATTTGAGGTTGTGAGAAATTGTTAGTAAGATGATTTTATACGTGAGTCAAAAACTTTAGTTCTAATGCAACTTAAATAGTTCCTAAAAAAAAAAAAAAAAACTCATATAGAGCTGGCTAGCTAGTTGTATAGTAACTTATTCTTGTAAATATAAGAATTTTGTCTGATCAAAAATTAAGAATTATTATGTAGGTAGTATTATTCTATCTTATTAATTTGAATAATTGTCAAAAGGGAGTCATGTGATTCAAAGATCTCATCTTATGCTAGTTATATTTATTATCTAATTTCTATGGAACGTGTTGTTGTATATATAAAGAATAGAGATATATAGGAATCTTTCATGATTTGTCCACGAGAGAAGATAGTTTAAGCATTTTTTTTTTCTTAAACTGTGTTTAGATAGGTTTTGGTATTCAATTATAAGATAGAATTTTTGATATCTTATGTGATTCATTCTATACTGAATAAGAGTACCGAATCTGTAATTTATTATATTAGCCACTTCTTAGAGGGGATCATATCATCGTAGGCGAAGGTTAAATGTATCTATTCCACTATGATGACTAAACTACTTGTAATTATGGATCAATCCCTCTATTTAATTATAAAAATCTGCACCATATCAGAAGGGAATGTGTGTTCCTTACATGAACCATTTATAGGCGTAAATTATAATATACAATTGTCTATTTTTTAATAGAGAGATCCATTAGTTAATAAACAAAGTAGATTACGAGGTTAAGATTATGATAAATCATACGTCAAGGTATCGAGAATCGAAATAATATTCAAGTGTCGAGAAATCAACAACTAATAGGTTGGACTAACTATTGTTAGCTAGCCCTTATAGAACACCCCTTGCCAAAATTTTTCTCTAGAGTTATAATCAATATATTTGATAATATTCCAATTTATGGTTTTGAAAAGAAATGTGATAGATGAGAAGTTTAACGGTGTCATTTGAGAAGTTATTGAGATTATAATTTAATCTTTTATAAGGATTAAGGAGTATGCATAATCCTAAATCCCTACATATTATTATTTAGAACATTTAGGTATAAGGTTATAGAATATTTTTTTAGTTTCTCATGAGGTGGTTCCTACACCCCTTTGATGTGCGTCTAATCCAATCTTCTCTTGGGCTTCAACATACTTTGGTTACTAGTACTTTCAGCGGTTAGGTTATCGAATATGAGATCTCAAAAATATCAAATATCATTTATAATAATTGAAATATATCCAACATTTCTCATAATGCATGCATGAAGCTCATTTTTATTTGTCTATTTTCGTGTAATACCTAGTTTTTTCTTGTGAATTCTAACACATTTTTTTTATGAAATTCTTTGAACTCTAAAGCTTTTAAAAAAAAGTTGAAAATGACTTAAAAGCTTAAATTTTTAGGTAAAAGCATAATAATAATTTTTCGTTCCAAGAGATATACCTCATCAGTCATCACCATGAAATTAAGCTCTTCAAATTGAAATATGGAGAACAACTGAAAAAGGGAGAAAATGAAATTACCTAGGTTGGTATTGTGTAGAAAACTATAATTTCATGATATATAAGAAGACCAATAGACCAAAAATGCTTAAGTTGGTGAAGCTTTGTCACCATGTGGAAACACTATTAAATTCAATGGGAAACTAAACTAAAAAACAGCAATTTCATTATCTAGGCTACAACTTGGTTTTTTTGATTTTATGATCAAAGTTTTAGAAGCTTTTATAGGTTGTATTATTGAATGGTGCTTGTGTTAGAAAAAAAGAGGCAAAAAGCATGCGCGTGGTTAGAGATGTGTGTGAGGTTGAAGAAGGGCATAGCAGCGGGCCACCCATCTTCTCTACATGTGACTGAAACTTCAATCATAGAAAGCGTGGCGGCATTAGGGCCTCATGTTAACAAATTTATCTATGTGCGTCACAACTGAGTTAGGGTTTTGGTTTTGGTAACCTAACCAAATCTATAGAAAAATAAATAAATATATAAATGGAAATGCTAGTGTACTACTCAAAAAGGAAAACGCACACAAAACACACACCCATCACTTAAACCATGCGATGACCACCAATTGTGGGATTCGCTCCCTGCGCCTGCACATCAAACTTGAGACACACACCTACTATTCTTCTTTCTTCACCCCAAAACTAACGAGATAAGATGAATGTTAATTTCTTGTACACTATGTAAGGTAGCAAGTATATAAGATTTTAATTATAAGAAAACTATTTAAGTAATACATAAATTTAGATATCGTCATGTATATGTAGTGTGAGTTATGTAATTAACATTACTATAAAGATAACATAAAATAATACAGAGATTATATGATACTACGTGAGTATCTCATACTACATTAATATGATAAATATACATAACTTTTATATTTTATTATACATAAATATAATTTATCTTATTTTCTCAAAANCTCAAAAATATCAAATATCATTTATAATAATTGAAATATATCCAACATTTCTCATAATGCATGCATGAAGCTCATTTTTATTTGTCTATTTTCGTGTAATACCTAGTTTTTTCTTGTGAATTCTAACACATTTTTTTTTATGAAATTCTTTGAACTCTAAAGCTTTTAAAAAAAAGTTGAAAATGACTCAAAAGCTTAAATTTTTAGGTAAAAGCGTAATAATAATTTTTCGTTCCAAAAGATATACTCATCAGTCATCACCATGAAATTAAGCTCTTCAAATTGAAATATGGAGAACAACTGAAAAAGGGAGCAAAATGAAATTACCTAGGTTGGTATTGTGTAGAAAACTATAATTTCATGATATATAAGAAGACCAATAGACCAAAAATGCTTAAGTTGGTGAAGCTTTGTCACCATGTGGAAACACTATTAAATTCAATGGGAAACTAAACTAAAAAACAGCAATTTCATTATCTAGGCTACAACTTGGTTTTTTTGATTTTATGATCAAAGTTTTAGAAGCTTTTATAGGTTGTATTATTGAATGGTGCTTGTGTTAGAAAAAAAGAGGCAAAAAGCATGCGCGTGGTTAGAGATGTGTGTGAGGTTGAAGAAGGGCATAGCAGCGGGCCACCCATCTTCTCTACATGTGACTGAAACTTCAATCATAGAAAGCGTGGCGGCATTAGGGCCTCATGTTAACAAATTTATCTATGTGCGTCACAACTGAGTTAGGGTTTTGGTTTTGGTAACCTAACCAAATCTATAGAAAAATAAATAAATATATAAATGGAAATGCTAGTGTACTACTCAAAAAGGAAAACGCACACAAAACACACACCCATCACTTAAACCATGCGATGACCACCAATTGTGGGATTCGCTCCCTGCGCCTGCACATCAAACTTGAGACACACACCTACTATTCTTCTTTCTTCACCCCAAAACTAACGAGATAAGATGAATGTTAATTTCTTGTACACTATGTAAGGTAGCAAGTATATAAGATTTTAATTATAAGAAAACTATTTAAGTAATACATAAATTTAGATATCGCCATGTATATGTAGTGTGAGTTATGTAATTAACATTACTATAAAGATAACATAAAATAATACAGAGATTATATGATACTACGTGAGTATCTCATACTACATTAATATGATAAATATACATAACTTTTATATTTTATTATACATAAATATAATTTATCTTATTTTCTCAAAAAAACTTAAAAATAATTAATTTGTATACATATTATTCATACATTGACTATAGGATACATTGAAACTTGAAGCAAACTTTATCTAATGCGTAATATTATTATTTTTCAATGGAAAAAGTTCAAGTAGATATTCAACTAATTAAAGTATGTTTTTTGGGGTAAATTAAAGTTTAAAGTTGGACAATTATATTTAGATGTGTTACATATGCAAAATGGGTAGATAACATTATTGGAAATAACATATGATTGCGCATGTTATTGAAAATAAACATATGCTTACACTCTTTTTTCTTTTTTAATTGGTGGATCTCAATAATTTATTATTTCATATGTTCATGTATAGTGATATTTCAAAATTTTCATATTGAGATAATAATTAAAGACTTGACAAAGTTAGAAAAGAGTTATTTTATTTATATATTACTTAAATTTATAATTGTGCGCACAAGTGATCTTATTTAAAATTATTTAATTAAAATCAAAGTATTAATTACCACTTGAGTAGTAATGCATATTCGTGGGATTCTATTAAGTTGAGTTGTCTATAAGAGAAATTTTAGATCACAGTTTAGATAAAATTATAACCTAGAGAATTATTATACAGGAACTCAAATAAAATAATTTTTTTTAAAAAAAATAAAATTATACTTATTTTATCTTAATCTTTATTAGTGACTATTTGAAATTTTATATGATCAGTGAGTATTTTATGATATTTAATGATCAATGTATAATTACTAAGATTCTAAGAACATGATGATCAGTGATCATAAAAAATTATAAATGACCACTAATCATGAAATATAACTATATATTACTACTAAAGTAGAATAAAGATATTAAAATTCAAATTTACTTAAATCTTTTTTTTTTATAAATTCCTTAGTAATTGTGTAAACACACGTGTTGTTAATGATCAATGTGTAATTATTAAAAACATGATGATCACTGATCATAAAAAATTATAAATAACCACTAATCATAAAATATAACCATATATTACTACTAAAATAGAATAAAAATATTAAAATTCACTTAAAATATTATTTTATTTAAATTCCTTGGAAAATGATAATTGTGTAAACACAAGCAGTTGTGCTAACTGCTAAGGAGTAATGAGCAACTGCATGTCACATGCTGACGAGGATCCTCACTCCTTGGAGCATCCATATATATCTCAGATGAGTGATGGCAAATGGCAATAATGACTGTCTGGTGTACGTTTGTGGAGCAGGGACTGATATTTTTGGTAGCTTAGCTTCAAGACAAATTGCCAAAAATAAATGAGGGGACACGTGGTGAACATGTAGACATTTTAGGATTCTCTGTTGTCTTCATCCCCTCGAGATACGTTAAAGTAAAATAAAAACAAAAAGTACGTAATCTCTACAGCATTATCCGCTTATAGAAATTCATTTTTATTATTTTTTTAGACAAATATTATACATATTTTTAGAGCAGTGTTAGAGAATGAATGTTTGAGTTATCTTCTTGAAAAATATGATTATGGGAAATGTAGGGTTTGTAGACTTAGTCTTTTTTTTTTTTTTTTGGAACTGATTATGGGCAAACGTTTATTGTATTTTTTTTTAATTTTTTTTAACTAGATCTATAAAAATCTGAATTGTTTATTGATATTGCAACCATATTTTTCACACTTTTATTGCATTATCCATTGAACTTACCATTGGCTTCAGATATTTGTGGGGGCAGGGTTTTTTTCCACCACATTCGCGCGGGTAGTTCTCTCAATCTCCTCCACGTGAAAGACCTAACAAACAAAAGAGAACCAGAAATATGGTTTGTAAAAGACTAGAAAATTTATGAAAAATGTTAGGTAGTCACGATTTTAGATTTTGTCGGATTAAACTCTAGGCATGCGTCTTTGATTATAATTAATAGTTTAAAATTTAATAAAAATATTATTGAAATAGAAAAAATTATAATTATTTTAACCCTCGAACAAGATTAAACCCATATTCAATTGAATAAAATGAAAATACTTATGATATTAACAAAAAAATTAGTCATATTGTATTACTTAAGTTTAATTTATGTGAATTATAAATTTAACTTGAATCTCATTTGAAAAATTGATATAATGTATTTTTATATTAATTTTTTTTTTTACATGAGTTATGTATTTTAGCTAGATTCAAATTCGATAGGTAGAGCTATATAGTTATTATGGATAAATATGTAATTTTTATTATTTTATTTCATCTAATAATTATATTTAAATTTTGATAAGTTCTTAACAATTTTTTTTTGATTAAATAACATTAATCAAAATGTTAATTATATAAAATATATTCAATGTAAGTGTAATGAAACAATTACGTGAGTTCAATCAAATATGACGATGCTTGATTTGGGAATGGATGGACTGGATTGATGTGTGACACTTGCAAAGTAACAAAAAAGGGTCAAGAGTTGGGTGATGATACCTGAGCTCCGATGTTTAAGTTAGCATGGTCCAAGATAAACGATATATGAAATGTTGAAGTTGAGCTTAAAAGTCCTTATACCTATCATATGGGGGTTATTTATAAATGAGCTTGAAGGACATAGAAGACATATGCAAGTTTGTTGGTGTGAACCTTTGGCTAAATGGACCTAAGGGTATTTACAAAATGTAAAAGAATGTTGTGTTTTATGGAAGAATGGCAAACAAGAACTCTCTCGCTAATTCTTCCATGTTTAATATTTTAATAGTTAGTTATTTAGGTAAACTCGAACACGACTTATGTCGTATTCATGTTGACATGATAAATTGTTCACATTGTATTTGAGTTTGCCCTTATCAAGTTTGGATTGTTATCAAAATGTGTCTCGTTTGTACTTTGTACCACCCCACTTACGTATATATGTTTTTTTTTTTTTTTTGATAAAATACTTACTTGTATATGGTGATCATCAAGTTTGAAAATATGTGGTATAACCTAGTTCTAAGTACACCAAAATATGTGAAGTTTACATTGTTTGAATACACAAGAATTTCTCTTGGTCCAAAGTGGAGCAGTTTATAACTTCCTAATTTATTTTATTTTAATTTTTATTTTGCTTTTTGTTTTCTTGAACACTGATAGAGGCTTAAGTTCTTTGAGAAGCAATTTTTTTCATTTGGGATTTACAATTTATGAAGATTGTAGTAGAAGTAATTATTTTATTGTCTGGAATAGCCTCTCTCATAGTATATTTGATGGTTCAGAATTGAGGCTAATTTTTGATGATATTAAATTTTTAATATCAGACTTTTGTTTAATTTTTTTTTCTATATTTGTTGTGCTGATAATGTAGTTATCCATCCACTGATTTATTGGTTTTAACAGCTTAATAATATAAAAGTTTGGGTGAAGTTTCACCATCTTTTCATCTATGCTTCTTGATGCATTTCTTATATTCCCTCCCTCAAACAAAAAACCCAATAAAAAAAAACCCGAACCGAACGGAAAATACAACCCGGTTGGTCCGGTTTCCAGCATCATTGTTGCGCTGATTCAGTGGCAGCTAAACCAGCAGCTAATAGCTAAACTCAACTTTGGTCCATCGGAACAGATCGTAAGGTTCAGGTTTACTCCTCAACTCTACTTTATGCTTTCGCACTGTTTCATCTTCTTCTAATCGCCAATTCTGTTTGTTTGCTCGGAAAATAAAGGAACGAGGAAAAGAAATAGGGTAGGAAGAAGAGGATTCTCCCTCCTTTACTCATTACCAACCTTTATAAGTTTCCCAACTTTCTATATTTTCATTTCCTGTTTTTTCTTTTGTCTATTTTTTTATTTTATTTTTAAAATTGTTTATATTTTGGCATTGTTTTGACACATTACAAATTCAGCGGATGCTCTGTTAGTAGAGCATCTAGGTGCTGATTGACCCAAAGCTCATTGGCTATATTTTGGCATTATGCATTAAACTGGTTTGATATGATGTTTCTTACATTTTTTGTTACAATTAATGATTCACGCCTTTGTTTCAGCTATGTTTTTGCCTAATGGCATAATGCATGTTAGCTGTTTGATGAAATGCTTCTAACTAATCTGTTTTCATTGGATACAATGGCCATGTGTTTCTTTGACGGCTTGGTGGATATGTAACTTCAATAAAATGGAAGTCACACCTGGCATTTTATTACTATAGTTGGAATCATTTAGTGAACTTTGATGTTTATGCAAAGCATTCCTCTTCCAATTTTGTATGTGGGAAAGTTTGATTGTTTTTGTAGGAGCCAAATTTAACCAAGCATCGTTTTTCTTCAAAGGTCATCAGTTCAACAAGAAAGATTATCAGTGTTTATGGTATTCTGTAGTGATTTCTACTTAATTATTCATCTGAGCTAGTAGTCTGGAGTAAAATGTGAAATTTTGACCAATTTAGTTAGTTCTCTACTGTGCATGAGGGGGTAGAAGACACAGTTTCATCAACACTTTGGATTCCACTCAGATGTAATAAATTTATATTGCAGGAACAGGTAATTCAATCTTGTGCTCGATTTTGCAAAATGGCAGATCCGTCATTTTTTGATCGCATGCTCAGTAATCTTCGTACAACATGCAAGTATGACTTCCTGGGCATGATGCTTAATCAAACTCTTGGCTCTATAACTGCCAATGTCACTTTGTTATCAAGTTGTGTCAGTTGGCTGTTTTTTTCTTAATTTTCAACTATTGATTTTTTTTGTCCTTGCATATTCCTGTCTCTAGATATTAAGTCCCAATGGAATTTCTTTTTTCTTGGTTTGAAATCATTGTGCAGACGTTCCCTTCATCATCCTAGTTTTTGTTTTTCTTTACTTCTTTTATATTTTATGCCATTCAATTGAAGATTCTTTTCATCATTTGCATGAATCTAGAGAAGGTAAACCAAATCTTTGTATAATACTTAAAAAAGTTTAGCTGGGGAAAAAATTCATTGGTATTTGTTTGATAGAAATTTTATCATAATTCAAATGATAGCTTTGTTGTTATGGTTCAATGGCCCCCCTTTGTAGATACGGACTTTTCCTTATGTAGTATTTGGATAACAGTTTCGCCTCACTTAAATCTCTGTATTTTATTGTAGAAGGGTCTCTGTTCACTTCGGTTTTTTAATATAACGTTTCTGTGATGATATTAGATACTATACTGGTTATCCTAAGGATCTTGGACCATCCCGGGTTATTCATTTTACCTCAGAGCGTGAGTTCGTCAAGCTCCTTCATGAAGGTTATCCCATGGTTGTTGCATTCACTATCAGGTGACCATAGCCTGTTCCTGTGTTCTTGTTTGGTTCCCCTGCTTTGCAGTTGATTATAGGTCTCAATTGGGAAGAAGATGCCATATGTTAACTATTGAAAATGCAGGGGCAATTACACACAACATCTTGACAGAGTATTAGAGGAAGCTGCTGTTGAGTTTTATCCAAATGTGAAATTTATGCGTGTAAGTTATTTACATAGATGCCCAGTTACAAGTATTGAATGTTGAATCAATAATATCACACCTTATGAAGCTAGCGCCCTCTTCTCTCCAGCTAGAAACACAAAAAGAAACACATGCGCTCTTCAGTTTTTGATGAATTGGAGTTTTATTTTTGAGAATGTAGCCATGCAGTAAAAGTAATGTCTTAGTTAATTTTCCCCTCTTCATATTTTATGGCTGCTGATTATTAATTTCTTGGGTTTCAGTATTTGGAAGCTATCAACAATACTTCCTTTGTAGAAACTCTGTAGTATTCTATTTACATGATGATGAATCTCGTTATTTTTTGGTACTTTCCAGGTTGAATGTCCAAAATATCCTGGGTTTTGTATAACACGGCAAAGAAACGAGTATCCATTCATTGAAATATTTCATAGTCCTGAACAAGTATAGTATACCTTACCTGTTCTTGTAGTCTCGTAATGAATCTATTTTTATGGCATGATTAATCAACATAAAGCAAAAGTTTTGCTGCTATCATGATTTTTTTTTTGGCTATCACTGATTGTCTGTCCTTCTAAAGATTAACTGAAATTTGAGGCTTTTTTTCTTTATACAGGCTGCTAGCCAGGGAAGGGTAGCTGACCCAAATGTTACTAAATACAATGTGAAGGTTTTGCCAGTAAGTTTTGGGATTTGCTTTCAGTTATCTCTCTGTTGGTGACTTCACTCTATTCTCTCTTCTTCTATATGGTATTCTAGAGTGCTTTCCCAGAAAAATTGTTTGCATCCAGTTCTAGTTACTCTTCTTTGTATTTGGTGTTCCTTCTCCCAAATAAATATGTAAGACGAATCTATAACTAGGTAGTAAATACTATGAAGTGGCTAGACACCTTAAGAGTTTCATGAAATAAGTGCATGTACATGTGTTGGCTTACCTCCGTCTATGAAATACTTAAGTGTTGCCCAATTTTTGTTTATCTGTGAATATGCAGTTCAACTACGATCTCAGTGCTTATGGATTTAGAGAATACTTCAAGCGTCATGGTATACTGGCATCAGATCCAAAGTAAAGATCCTGTAAAAAGGTTTTATCTCTGAAATATATTGAAAAGCCATACCTGATGTTTGTACTGCTTATTTACCATTAAATCCTTCTGTATATCATTACTAGTTAAGGCCAACATAGATGGATTATGATTTACAGATAGAATTTATATTCAAAACTATGATTTAGTTAAGTTCTTGTTGGGGTCATATTTTTCTTCTCTACCTTCATTTTGGTATTTTCTCCATGTTAAAGTCTCCTATTTCCTAGCATAGAATATAGAAAATCTTTCCTTATGAACCCTTGTTGCATATTCTGTCAATCTGTCACAACATTCATTTGAATTCCACTGAAAATACCTACTTTGGGATTATATGTGTATACGTGCTTATACTGAGTTTTCCCGCAGGTTGCATTTCCTAGTTATGTAAATGCCACAGTTTTAGGCTTTTGGTAAACTTTTATGCCAGGACTAATTGAAAGCTGTTGATGCTTGCATTATGTTTCAAGAATTGTTTTCGTCAAGTTATTAAACACATTTTCATAACAGTTGCGAAAGTAGCTCTGCAATGGTAGTTTTTGGAAAATAGAAGCACTACCAAACGCTCTTCTTTCAGACGTGAGACCAAAATAAGAAGAAATGATAGTGGTGTTGAAAAGCTCAGCCAAAGAAAAAAGATAAAAAGTGGCATAGAAAAATTTGAACTACTACTACCAAAAAAAAAAAAACGCTTATATGTATCAGATTTTATTTAAATTTCAATGGGTCTAGTCTAAGTGTAAACAATATATCATATGGAAAACAAAAATTGAAAATATAACTACTCAATTAAGAAGCTATCAAAAGGAATAGTATTAGTGATATTTTAATTAGACCATAATGATTGGGTTTGGATATTTTATTTTAAAGATTATGTCTTCAAATTTTATTGAAACTGGGTGAGAGGATTATGGGAGATGAGATGAGAATATATAATCTTTGTATCATAGTAACACATTTGGTATCTCATGTAAGTTCTGCTTTTGGTTCTGACTAGTTTGATTTTGGCATAATCTAATTGGTTATTTTTTTTTGATTGAAAGATGACATATTATTAAGCTTCTAAATCCAAAAAATCCACAATGAAGCTTTGCGGAATATCATGCCAAGCAGAAAAAAAGGATATAATAGATTCATACTCAGTTAATCTATCAACTACCTTATTAGCTACTCTTAGAACCCAATTAAAAGAATAAGACTGAAATCTGGTACACAAGTGAAGCACGTCATCCAGAATCAAGCCAAGAGGCGTCAAGTTTCTTTGGCTATGTTTCAAAGAAACCATAATGATTTGAGCACAAAGCTCTCTCAAACCCAATGCAAGTGCCAAATGAACTACTTCCCTGCAAGCTAAACTTTAAATTAAGGTTTATGTAATTTCTAAACGAATAAGATAATTTATATAATATCATCAATTTTTTTAAAGAAATGTGTTCTTTATCTCTTGAAGATACTTGATCTTAATTTTCTTTTCTTGGGAAGTGATGGTTGGCGGGGGGGTTGTAACTGTTAACCAAACGGGACAATACTATAAGCAAACCCGAGTTGACTCATGCATGAGAGTGACCCAGCTTAAGCTCAAAAATTGGGACTGACTCCCAAACTGACCCCCCTTTTTTTTTATTTTAAAAAAAAACAGNAAAAAAAAAAAACAGTATTTCTCATTGTTAAACACTAAAACTCAGAAATAACGGTTTAAAACGCAACGCTTGTTCAGCTTTCGACTTGATAAAAGTTACATATTATCTATAATTATTTTGTTTTACAATTTTATTATGAAAACTAGGATTTTATCATATTATGCGCTTTTAACTTATTTATTATCACATAAATATTAATTTGGTATTTCCTTCCAACTAAATTTAAGTTCTAGAAGCTTTGCATCATAATTTGCGTATTAATACTATAATACTTAATTGCTTTTCACAAGAATTTAAAGCCATAATCTTGTCAAATGGGATCACCTAACTAGAACAACTTAAAACTCCAACCAAACATAGTTGAACAAATAATCTAATTATCTAATATGGAGCAGCTATCCAAGTAAATTTTGTATTCCATTTACTGACTCCAAGTTTACAGCTTATTAGTCAAATTTCTCAGATAACCTACCATTCCAAAACATTTCATCACCAAGTAACCTTCCCAGTCAAGTTAGTTGTTTCAACTCCCATTTTTTATTCCCCCATAAAAGCTAGCGCTGTTTAGCTCTTTTTTCTGCCACAGAAAACCAAATCCATACAATGGCAGCATGTTTGAAGCCACAAAGGCAAGCTGGCAGTGAAGATGACTCTGTGATACTCTTTTCAACTTCTAATTCTCCTGAAGAATCCACCAGTCCTTGTTCTTCCTTCTACCATTCACCCCCACCAGTAATATATCAATCAAGAGCTGCTTATAAGCTTTCTGTTAGACACCTCTCCTACACTTTGCACCCACAAAAATCAATACCCTTTTCACTTTGTCAACTGACTCAAAAATCCAAGCCTGTAAATATACTCAACTCGGTCTCTTTCATTGCCAGAAGCTCTGAGATTGTTGCTGTTGTTGGTCCAAGTGGCACGGGAAAGTCTACTCTTCTTCGCATAATTGCTGGGAGGGTAAGAGATAAAGATTTTGATCCTAAGAGCATCTCAATCAATGATCAGCCAATGACTAGTCCAGCTCAGTTAAGGAAGGTATGTGGTTTTGTGGCACAAGAAGATAACTTGCTTCCTCTTCTAACTGTGAAGGAAACATTAATGTTCAGTGCCAAGTTTAGGCTAAAAGAAATGACAGCAAGTGATAGAGAAGAGAGGGTGGAGAGCTTGATGCAAGAGCTTGGCCTTTTGCATGTTGCGGATAGTTTTGTTGGAGATGAAGAGAATAGAGGGATATCTGGGGGAGAGAGGAAAAGGGTATCAATTGGGGTTGACATGATTCACAACCCTCCAATTTTGCTCCTAGATGAGCCAACTTCAGGCCTAGACAGCAGTTGTGCTCTCCAAGTGATAGAGCTTCTGTCTTCAATGGCGAAAGCAAAGCAACGGACAGTAGTCTTGTCAATTCACCAACCTAGCTATAGAATATTGCACTACATTTCCAAGTTCTTGATCCTCTCTCATGGTTCAGTTGTTCACAATGGTAGCCTTGAATCACTTGAGGAAACCATAACCAAATTGGGATTTCAAATTCCAATACAACTGAATGCTTTGGAATTTACTATGGAAATATTACCAGCATTGGAGGATTCTAATTCCAAACATGGCACTCCCAGTGTAGAAGAAAAGGAACCATTTCCAATTCCAATGTGGCCAGAGGAAGAAATTGGCAGGTTTCAAGCACACTATAGCAGTAAAGGTATTGGCAATTTTTGTTATCTAAATTTAATTGAAATCTTGTGTCTTTGCTCAAGATTCTGGAAGGTTATTTACAGAACAAAGCAGCTCTTCTTGGCCAGAACAATGCAAGCTCTAGTTGGTGGGTTTGGGCTAGGAAGTGTTTATATAAAGATGAGGAGGGATGAAGGAGGAGTTGCAGAAAGGTTAGGTCTATTTGCATTTAGTCTTAGTTTTCTATTGTCTTCTACAGTTGAAGCACTTCCAATTTACCTTCAAGAGAGGTGTGTTCTAATGAAAGAAGCCTCAAGGGGAGCCTATAGAATTTCCTCCTACATGATAGCCAACACTCTTGTCTTCCTCCCTTTCTTGTTTCTAGTGTCTATACTTTTCGCAGTTCCTGTGTATTGGATTGTAGGACTCAATCCTTCCCTCTCTGCTTTCGCCTTCTTCACTTTTGTGGTTTGGCTCATTGTGTTGATGGCTAGTTCTCTAGTGCTTTTCTTAAGTGCAGTGTCTCCTGATTTTATTTCAGGCAACTCTCTCATCTGCACAGTTCTTGGTGCCTTCTTCCTCTTCTCTGGATACTTCATTCCAAAAGAGAGCATTCCAAAGTATTGGCTTTTCATGTATTATGTGTCCCTCTATAGGTATCCATTGGATTCATTGCTCACAAACGAGTATTGGAACGATAGAAATGAGTGTTTCTCTCAACAAACACAGAACTCAGAGTGTTTACTTACTGGGTTTGATGTGTTGAAGAGTAAAGGACTTGAGAAGGACACTAGGTGGATAAATGTGGGAATCATGCTTGCCTTCTTTGTGTTTTATCGCTTTATTTGTTGGGCTGTTCTTGCTCGAAAGGCCTCCAAAACAATAATATGACAAGAACAGTAATGATAATACTTACACACAGGTGTGCATCATTTGAGTTGTCACATTAAAATTTTAATATAGTTTTGTTAATTTATAATTTTATATGTAAGCGCGCATATAGACTAAACAAGAATCTAAAGGAAACCTTGTTACTTGTGACTCACTACTCATTACCAAAAACATTAAACATATGCTTCAAATAATGACAAGTTCAATAGAGTTCGAAATGAGAAATGCTGGTTCCATGTCTGAGGATAGCGGATACATGACAATATGACATTGACACAATAGCTCTTGTGCTTACCATATTCAACACCAATCAATTTCAACTCATGTTGATTGATTAATTGTATGAAGTAAAATAAAATTGTAAAGCCACTCATCACTGTTAGTGCTCCTCTTTCTCTCTCAATCTATTTAGGAAAGCTAGCATTCAAACCATGTGGATAAAGGGGAAGAAAATTGAGTCACAGCTGCAAAGCCTACAACTGATGTGAACCGCGTGACAAAAATGAATGCTTAACAAAATCAAAAAGTGACTGAATATAATTCTCGAAAAAAATTAGTTGAAGTTTGTTGTTAAAAAAAAAAAAAAACAAGTTTATTGAACCATATGAATATGTTCTTCTCTTTTATCTTTTCCTTTATTGTCTCTCCTTTCATTCACAAATTTTTTATTTCTATCGGGTCAAGATCTTGACATATGCTTTTATGAGTGAGATAAAATAATGAGCAAAACTTTGACTGCCTAAATTATCGGAATTAACTTCACTTAATTTCAGATTATGATAAACTAATTTGGGATAGATTATTATTAAAATAAAAAGTACATGATGAACTGTCTTCAATTTTAGAGGGAAGACTGGGTAATTTTAGGCTTTTTTTTTAAAAAATTATTTAAATCTCTCATTAAAATTATTTATAAATTACCTAAATTTATCACCATTTAAGCTTGATAACTTTAAAAATTATTAATATTTTTTTTTATTTTAACGGTGAGGCTATTTTTGAATTAATTTTCGCACACTAAGACTAAGTTTTTTATTGGGCGATATTAAAGACACATGTCCCATATCGATCTAGTGCATTAAAAAAATTTTAAATTTTTTTTCTTAAATGTCAATCTCAAAATTTAAATATTAATTAATTTAAATAAATTTATTATATCCTCACCATCAAGTTAAATCCTTGGGATTTAAAAATTATTAATTTACATACATCCTTTGAAATATATGGCAGACAAAGGAAAGCATCAAAAAGGAAAAGGGGAAGCTTTTGAATTCTTCTGCGAGCCTATAAGAGCGAATCCCAAGATGAGCAGCAAGCACAACAATTATTTTGCATAATTATAATTCACAAAATTTATTCCTTTTACACTTTCCATTTCTTGTCTAATTCTCTATTTTGTTTTTGTTGGTAAGAGATACTTCTAATTTGGGCAAAACCCATTAGTCAATAAGTTTTCATCTTTACAGTTTAGTGAGGGAATCGTTCCCCTTTGTTTGAGGTTTAACTTAAAAAATGTTGGGTATGAATATATTTCTTTATTTTCCATTTTCTCATGTCTCTGTAAATTTAAACATAATTTTACTTAAACATAACAATGAGTATATTTAAACCCACGTGCAGGGGACGTGCCAATGTGGCTACTCAATTAAAGAGAAATAAACCTATATACTTCTCATTTTAGGTTGGCATTTAAGCTTCACTTTTACATTAAGTTATTTATAGAATTACCATGCATTAGGGTATATGACTTGCCATGACTCAGCAATTAGTCCTATGTTAATAATGTAATTGATGACTATGTAAATGAACACGATATTATGACTTGGTATGCATCATAATTATGAATCTTAAAATAATGATAAAAATGTAGAACTTTTGAATGGCAAGAAGAGACAAAGAAAGAGAAGACACAACACTAATGTAGTTTAGCCATTATAATGACTATCCATGGATGAAATAGACAAAAAAAAAAAAACTCATATAATATGTATAACAAAATTTGATTATGTCACTGCATTTATATATATTTTTGGAGCTGACCACATAGTATTTTTTAGGAGAGGTTTCCGCTTTAGCGTCCGACAGTACCTTGAAAGATTAGTCTTAGGCAAAACCTAATAATACCTTGAAAAATCAAAAAATGTAAAAGTTTGAACTAGGCTAAATTTTGATAAATGAAGGACAAAATATTTAAACTTTCATTAAAATTCTGCCTAACTCTTTCACAATCTTGCCTAACCCTTTCATAATCCTGCCTAACCCTTTCACAAACCTCTTAATTATCACCCCACCCTACCTTAATTGTCACAAATCCTTTCACAACCTATTAACAAATTTCTTCATCTTGAACCCAAATAAAANAGTTTGAACTAGGCTAAATTTTGATAAATGAAGGACAAGATATTTAAACTTTCATTAAAATTCTGCCTAACTCTTTCACAATCTTGCCTAACCCTTTCATAATCCTGCCTAACCCTTTCACAAACCTCTTAATTATCACCCCACCCTACCTTAATTGTCACAAATCCTTTCACAACCTATTAACAAATTTCTTCATCTTGAACCCAAATAAAATTCTAATTCTAATTCATTAAAAATAAATCATTTTCTTATGTTTGTGCAAAAATATGATTTTGTGCTTACATAAAATTCCAATTCATTAAAAAAAATAATCATTTTCTTATGTTTGTACAATTTTTTTTTTCAAAATCATATATACTTTTAATAATCAAACAAACGAATCTTCAACTACCTATGAAAAAACGTATACGACTAAATTAAAATAACCAAAAGAGGATCAAGATTAATTTTTTAATGTAACCTTTAATAAAGTGTATTTAGACCCAAAAAGATAAGCAACATTGAACACCACCAACAGCTATGAATAGCATTTTCACCCTGTTGCAGTGGCTTTATATATTAGGATAGAGCCAAAAACCGAATGTTTTATGACCGGGATTTTCGTCCCTTCTCTTCTTTGCTGTTACCATTTCTTCGTTGGTGAATGGTGACCACATCGGCTGCGCCCACCCAATGTACGATCCACCCCCTACACTACCTTCACTGCTCCATACGCGATTTCCTTCAATATAATAATATAATTTTGGAGTCAACACACTGAGAGATTATCGCTAAGTCTTCAAAGTGTCAAACTTTCGCGTTTTCTAGTAGCTGCTTAAAGTCCAATCCTCGCATAAACCCTGTGTCCTGAGTTATGCCCATTTTCACATTCACTTCCTTTTAGCTACATTTACTTGCTTGAATTGAATGAATTATTCTCCAACCTTTCGGTGTTCTGTTGCTGTTCGGATTATTAAAGTTGTAATTTTTTCCCATTGGGTCTCTTGACGTAGAAGATCAGATCTGTTTACGTGGATTTTGATTCTGGTTTAAGTATGGGGTTGTCTTCTTTTTTGGGCTTTAATTTCTGGTTTTTTTTTTTTTTTTATTATTCTGCTTAATTCTGAACTGGGTTTCGATTATTTTGGTTGTTTGTTATGTATAAGCTTCTTGGTTGGTGGCACATTGGCTAATGTTCTGTGTTTTGTTTATTGTAATGCAGGGTTTTCTTGTTCAGCATCGACTTGTCAGAATATATTGAACTGAAGGATGGTATCTATTAGCTACAGTTAAGAACTGGGGATGTGATTCTGAAAAGATTTGGTGGGATGAATGAGTTTTCATCAAAAGCCATTGCAGGGGATAGAATTGGGTTTAGTTGACTTTTTTAAGATTTAGATTTTATTTTTGAAATTTTGAATATTAAGAGTTTTCAAAATGATTGTGAAGAAGAACATGGGACGTGGAAAGTCAGTGCTTATGCTGCTTTTTGCACTTGGGTTTTTCCTTGCTACTTATAATTTGGTATCTATGATCATGCATAACAAGGGTTCCAGTTCTGGAGGTTGGATGGCAGATGGATTGGAATGGTTTGATCCTGTCAAAAGGATGCCTGGGAAGGTGAAGGGGTCAGCAAACTCCAATTCAAAGTTTCATGTTGCCCTGACTGCAACTGATGCTGCTTACAGCCAATGGCAATGTAGAATTATGTATTATTGGTATAGGAAGATGAAGGATATGCCTGGATCAGACATGGGAAAGTTCACCCGGATTCTGCATTCAGGAAGGCCAGACCAGTTGATGGATGAGATTCCTACTTTTGTGGTTGATCCACTTCCTGAGGGCTTGGATCGGGTGAGGAATTTTCTGTTTCTGCTGTCAGAGTTTATTATCTTTTTCCTTTTTGATAGAAAAATTTATTATCTTTTCAACCTTAGGAAGTTAGTTCTTTGTGAATATCTGACCAATATTAAATTTTAAAAAACAATGGTATCAGAAGAGAAGGGACGGTTGGGAAAAGTGAACTTATTCTGATTAGTTTGGCCTTAAATGTTATAGTTGTGTGGTTGGAATTATATACTAAATTTCTTGCAATATGCCTGAAATAAGAGAAAAATTAACAGTAAATTTAGTTCACAAGCGGGATTCATACAACAGAGGAAAAAGAAAAGGAAGAATCAGGATGACAAAGTACCTTCCAAATCTCATCCTTGTAATCCACAGAATTAAATGTTTTTTACCATGCGACATGTTCTTCTCATCGTAATCTAGTTTGATTTTACTAAAAGTGATGAGAGATTCCTCCTGGCTTGAATGCAATGAGGGTAAAGGGGAATAGAAGTGAATTACAAGATAGTTTTTTCTTTTTTCCTGAATATAATTAATGTTTTTGAGAATCATGACACTTAAATTGTTTCTGACTATTTGGTGTTCACATGGTGTAAGATATGATCTTCTAGTCCACCCTTTATTTAGGAGTTAGTACAAATCAATTCGAGGTTTCTAGATGTTGTTGTGAAGGATTATTGGATTTTAGTACTTTAACTTTTCTTACATCTCTTTCTTCTTCGTTGCATCGATTAAAGTTGTCTAGAATAAAAAGGTATTGGATTGATATTGCACAACTTTGCTGAAGTGTGCAAAATCGTTGTCTTCTTCTTTCATGTTATGGATTTCTCATTGCTGCTGATGACTGATAGACAAATCTCTGATATCGTTTGGGATTATGTGTTGCTACTGTTTAAGTTTTGATTCAACACATGGACTATATATTAGGGAGGAAAGCAACTGAGATGCAGAAAGATAATTTGATGTCTTAGAATGATTTAGAGCAATTATGGTAGAATCCTATGCATAAAATAGCTCCAACTTGGTTGACGAAACACAAACACCACTGTAGGTAATATCAAACTCATCCTCATGGCCATATTATAGCCACATAATCACAGTTTTCAGGTGTACCTGTGAGAAACTATTTGTACACTTTGTGTCATTATTTGACATTATACGCACCTTAGTGAACTGGACACATTATTAACCTAGTATTCTGTATTGTCTCCACTGAATGGAGAGTGATGAGAGGTTCACACAAAAGTGTGGAAAGCAAAGAATGAAGATGGATGTTGTTAAGAAGTGCTTTTGAAGTTATGTTGTTTTCCTCACTGAAAGAACCTTGATGAGCTATTATCACTCACCTTTTGTTTCCGTCTTTGTCTCTCCTAAATGCATACTGAGTAAACTATATCCGGACTCCATCTTGTCTTTCTTTCCCTTGTTCCTGTTCTTTGTTCTATGCAAGCTAATTTCAGACTAAAAGAGCATCATCCTAAATCAGGATTATTTTGATGTATGACTTACTTTGATCCATTCCAAATTGTCAAATGTATATCTCTTAACAGATATGAAAACTTTGAGCCGACTCCAACTCAAGTTTCAGTACATATTCTCCAAATTGAGCTGCTTTTGAGAAACTTTGAGCTTGACCCACCTGGATCTCATATGAATTCAGTCAAGCAAGGGTATAAGCTTAGTTAATTAAATGAGATGAGTTCAAGCCAACTATATTCAGCTTGACTAGCTTGCTAGTAGCTTGGCTAATATTTTATATATACACATCCTTTTACATGATCTATTTTTAATTTTATAAAATACCCTAGTTAAATGATGCTGTTTTTCTACATGATGTTGCCATAATAAAAATTGATGTCCAATTTTTATTTATTTATTTATTTGCTAGTGCGGTCTAATTTTTATTTTTGGTCCAGGGTTACATTGTTCTAAATAGACCATGGGCTTTTGTTCAATGGCTGGAGAAAGCAAATATTGAGGAAGAGTGAGTTCCTTTATTTTGGTTTTCTGGAATTGTTATGCTCTCCAATAAGAATCTAATAGGAATCACATTTTATGATTGGTGCAGATATATTCTGATGGCGGAACCTGACCACATATTTGTAAATCCTTTGCCTAACTTGGCTTATGGAAGCCAACCAGCAGGATTTCCATTTTTCTATATAAAGCCAGCTGAAAATGAAAAGATAATTAGGAAATTCTATCCTGAGGAGAAGGGTCCTGTTACTGATGTTGATCCCATTGGCAATTCTCCAGTAATCATTCAGAAGGTTAATCCTCAGTTAATGGCTTTCATGAGTTGCCTGATTAATGTGTGTGTGTGTGTGCGTTTTTTTTTTTTTTTTTCTGTTTGGAGATTATCATAGACATGGAGAAAAAAAAAAATTAGAAATTAGCATTATGAGGAGAAACTTGGCTCACAAATCATTACTGTTAAATACTAGTGGCAGAAAAGGACCAAAAAAAAAAAAAAACAATTTAGTAGTTATACTCTAACTACTTACCCTTATAGCTGTTATTGTTACCACTCTTTATTTTCATATTTTTACCTACTTATGGTACAAGAAACGTAGTCTTATGTTAAGGCTATGTTTTTTCTGTATCTTTCAGTCCTTGCTGGAGGAAATTGCTCCTACATGGGTGAATGTCTCCCTGCGAATGAAAGATGATCCAGAGACTGATAAGGCTTTTGGATGGGTGCTTGAAATGTGAGTAGTAGTTAGTACTTTAGAAACTCTAGATCCTTATTTCTTATCAGTTACTGGTGCTCTTCATTTCATTTTATAACTTCTTCTGGCCACGGGTTGGTGCTGATCGTTCCAATGCTGGTTTAATTTTTTGTTGAATAAAGGTATGCATATGCTGTGGCATCTGCATTGCATGGTGTTCGGCATGTACTTCGAAAAGACTTTATGTTGCAGGTATGAATTGCATATGCACTCTTTTCTTTCTCCTCCCCCCCTCTTCCCTCGCGCCTTTTGTTTTCTTTGCAAGTGGGGCCTATGTATTACTTACTGAAGTAACACACAAGTTATTAACATGCATCATTGAAAATTTTCAGCCACCTTGGGACTTAGTTATTGGGAACACGTTTATAATCCATTATACATACGGTTGTGACTACAATTTAAAAGTGAGTTTATTCCCCCACCCCAATTTTCTATTTTGTATTAAAGTATGGTAGCAGAAGTGTAATTCTGCTACTAGCGATTTTGTTTGGACATAAGAAGCAATGTTAAGAATAGATAATTCTGTCATCCAGGGGGAACTGACATATGGGAAGATTGGAGAATGGCGTTTTGACAAGAGATCATATCTAATGGGTCCTCCCCCGAAAAACCTTCCCTTACCCCCTCCAGGAGTTCCAGAAAGTGTGGTAAGTCCATATCTTCCAATTTTATGGGTACCTTGCTTGGAAATCATTAATTGAAGCCATCTTAGTCAGGAGTTTATGCATCTGAAGTTTCTTTTTCTCCTTCTTGATCTTGATGTTTTCAAGAAAGCTATAAATTTCTTAACAAGACCAAGTGACAGGAAGTTTGACCTTAATCACAACTATTGAGGTGTCAGTCAGATTATTAGCTAAATTTGGCCTCCGATATATGTAATCGTTAGATAATATGTTCCTTGAAACCTGCCAGTCCCAGTTTTCTCATGTTCTTGGTTGTGTTGCTAAAATTTAATCAAATGCTAATCTTGTGCAATCTTAAATGTGAGATTGCATCCATGGGCAAACAACTGATTCTTTTTGGATAGTAGGCCTTTGTGCTTAATGTTCTTGAGGATGAAACCAGATTGAGAGATGGAGCCTTCTGTTTTTCTTAAACCTTACTCTTGGTCTTTTGACATCATGACATTTTCATAGGAGTTATTCAGGATAGAATTGTTATGGCACTAGTAGGTGAGAACTGGTCTTAATTTTTATAATATCCATTGCAGCATATAGTGGACCTCAATAGCAGAGGCTGTTGGAAACTGCATTTATGAATAGAAAGCTTGGCTATATAGATGTGTTAGTTTCAGTTCTGAACTGATACTATATAGTATCTCTCTAAGCTATAGAACTACATGTTCTTTCATCTTTATGCCATTATACAGTGGTTGGCAGTTACTAGATATGGCACTAATCATTTGCAGGTACGGCTTGTAAAGATGGTCAATGAGGCTACTGCAAACATACCTGAATGGGATAATTTAAATAGAAGCTGAGGGAAAGGTATAAACCATAGAATCTTGGGCCTTTTATGCTAGTGACTACTAGATGAGAATTACCAATACCAATTACATGTGAAAAGAGGTAGTTTACGCAAAGAGGAAACATGATGAATACAAAGGATGTTGTTTTTGCACTTGCTCTGAAAATAGTGTTGATAGGCACTAAATTCTTTGCATATTCAACCATGTACAAAACATCTATAGTTATAGCTAAAATTTTGCTCACTGATTGCCGTTAGAGTAAAATCAATGGAAACATTTTTCTTGTTTACTCCCTTGTCTTAATTACGGATTTTTACCGCTCAATTTGTTGAGTATATAGAATAAAAATTGGAAAGAAGAAGGAAGGGAAAAGAAAGGAATTAACATAGCTATGTCTTTACTTAATGTGTCACGTGAAATTTTTTATCTTCTTTTGTGTTAATGGGAACTAATTTGGCAGATGGATTGATTATTTCAGAATTAAAGTGACACTAAATATATATAAGAAATTAAAGNCTCCCTTGTCTTAATTACGGATCTTTACCGCTCAATTTGTTGAGTATATAGAATAAAAATTGGAAAGAAGAAGGAAGGGAAAAGAAAGGAATTAACATAGCTATGTCTTTAATTAATGTGTCACGTGAAATTTTTTATCTTCTTTTGTGTTAATGGGAACTAATTTGGCAGATGGATTGATTATTTCAGAATTAAAGTGACACTAAATATATATAAGAAATTAAAGATATAGTAGATTTATAATCTAAGGTATTCTTTGAAAGAATATAATTTTATAATAGTTTAAGGTGAGTTCTTCCCCGAAGTGAATTAAGATAACTGAAAGCTTTCTAAATGAAAAAGTGTCTTAGTGAACTATCCATTCTTCTTTTGTAATCCCCTACCCCAAGAAACTGATCAACATAAGAAATCTTCATGTAACGCATGAACAACTACTCATGCCTAGAATAGTCATATCACTATATAAGATGTTAAATTGTGTGTCACCCATAACAATTAATGAGCCGCAATTTTTTATTTTTTTTTGTTGAAGTTGAACACTGCGGGGTACAAAAGTACCTGTATAAACTATAAACCATAAACTAAAATTGTACTGCTAGATGGTTATCAATATTTTAAAAATACTTACCATTTCTTGAAGTAGAGTGTGAAAAGTGATTTTTCTCTACAATATTAAAACTTAAAAGAACCCAAATTCCTGAACTTCATAATTTGAAATCTCTATTCAAATTAAGGTTTTAAATTGCTGTTCACAATTGTAACTATCACACAATCACAACTGACAACTGCAATTTGATACTTTGGTCCAAATCATTACATATCATCAAATATAAATCTCAATTTCTCAACATCTCTATAATCATCTTTTTTTTTTTTTTTTTTTTTTTTTTTTTTTTTTTTTTNTTTTGACACGAAAAAATATCTCCAGAACACTCAACCACCATGCCACCCTCCTCACTATAAATATCTCCTCTTAGACTCACTTAAGGACAATCTAAAATTCTCCCCTCTTTAGAGAGAACCAATGAAGTCAAGAACCCAACACCCAATACTTTGTTCTTCTTCTTCCTCAAGCCTTCTTGCAATCTTTGTTCTCCATTGATGGAGTTGGGCAACCTCTGAAGCTGCTACTCCATCTTACTAGAAACCTAGTAGCTTTAACAGAACCTTCACTCTAAGAAAAAGTAAAACCAATCTGAAAATCTAAAGAAAGCATTCAACCAGATTAACAGCTCAAACAGTCCTAAAAGCCTAGAAGAACACTCAAGAAGATTCCCATTGAATGTTCTTCAACAACTTTAGCCATCATCAAACTCTCAACCTCTTCCTATGCCATTAAGAACCATTATCACTTATTAATTCACAATCATTCTCTTCTCCTTTTCCTCATTTATGAACCTTAAAAGCTCATTATAAATGACCTTCAGTACACCAAGAACCACCATAAACACTACCAGCCCAGTATAAATAACCCATCAACTAGAGCAAAGTTCCTGTCAAGGGTCAGCCTCAGCCATGACTGAGAGTAGAAGGGCCTCAGACCCATCTCTCCCCTTGTTTCGAGCCTAAGCCCTCTAAGATGTCCTACTAATTCATGCAAAGTGCTTTAGTTGTTCACCAATAAGTTCCACTAGATTGAGTTCCCATCAAGCTGTATTTAACATTTCCCTAAGCTTTACCGAACCAAAATCCTACAAAATAGTCTCTATACATATCTTTATTTGTCCCTTGGCCTGAGGCAATGCATGATCCAGTGGTCATCAAATGATTAGCAATTAATGATCATTGGACGGTGAATTATAAATTTGGGGTCACTGATGATAACTCAATGACCATACATTACATCCGTTAGAGGGACAAATTTGAAAACAAAAGATATGTATAAATACCGTATACTATCACTTCTGTGGAATATGATGTACTTTTATCACTTACTTATTTTTTAATATTTTTAACCACGACTCTGAATTTGATCTCAGAACCCACAAACCCTAAGGACTTTTATTATCACCTGCCTATAGATATTTTTATTTCAATCACTCACTTATAATTATCTCAAAAAAATAATATTTTGTTAGTTAAAGAACGTAAAGTCTTTATACAATCCTGATGAAAGTTGGGAAAGACCTTGTATAATATAACAACTAGAAAAGTTTGATCAAGCTCTCTCAAATTAAGACAGAAATCACATATATAGTGAATAGTTGAACGAAATCCTAGAGAATCAGATGAAATTAAGAAGACAGGAAACAATTGAGTGCAATTCCAATCGGTCTCAGACTCTCAGCTATGGGATGCTACATTTCTTCTCTACAATAGATCGTCTGCACAAAACAAGTATGATTTAGAAGAGTTTTACAAAGGTCTACTTATACAAATGACAACCTAGAAGTGTTTTTCTTCTCATACTAATTATTTTTTTTTTTTGGACAGAAAACCCTTGATTGGATTTATAATTTGTTACATTATAAGCCACTCAGTGAGATCTAGTAATAAGTTTAGATAATTTATATGACATAGTGAATATGAACTTCTATGCTATTATCTAACAAAAAAATGAAAGGATGTCACGTGCATTATTAATTGGTAAATGGGTTTTTTCATATTCAAATCTCACTAAAAGTGATAGGATGCTTTTTTTTTTCCCCCGTTTTGTAGCTTACAATGGACCATAAATTTCATTCATTGGAAACGAAAAGTATTAGAAAATTCTATTAAATTTAGACTTTGCTAAATATGGATAATACAAAGAAGTGTGAGAAACAATAGCATCTCCAAACTCCAATAAATTAATTAAATAAAAAATTTAGAGAACTAAATTATATAAAGCCGAGTAGAGTCAGTTTTAAAAAATTAACTAAATTAAATATGAATTTAAAAGAATAAACAAAACCAAGCTGTCATGTAAAGCCAGTTGATGAACTATGCCACATAAATAATGCCCAAATTTATTGTAAGAGATATGTAGGAGATCCTAATTTGTATTCTCCATAAACTTAAAACATTCTCATAAATTGAGTGATTAAGCTGTTGAGATATGCAAAGAAATACAACCAATATGCAATGAAAAAGAGAGCATAATCTTAAAAGGTTTCACCTCTAAAGAATTTTGGATGTTGTACGAACTCGTCCTCGCATGCAAGCTATGAGCCTAGGGTGTAGACTTCCCTATATCAGAATCTTAGATAAGTACTATATGAACTTCGCTATCAGAATTTAGAGTACCAGCTTTTTTAGTGCAGATTTTAAAGCAGTTTTGAGGAAAAGACGAAGACAATACCTTAGAGGGATTAAATAAGGTGTGGTGGGGACTGAAATTACTTGAGAAACTGATAGAACCTAAGCAGTTAACATTACGTTAGTGTGATTAAAGTCATCAAGATGCTTTGGCATATTACTTTCTATCTATACGTCCAATAGTTCAGAATAAAAGCATATTTTTCTTTGCATAAATATTTTTTCACATAAAATAATGTGAGAATGGAGTCACGGAACATATTTAATCATAAAGAGTAACACTTGAAAGTTAAAACAACATTTCTTTTTATATTATAAATGTTGAAATATGTGAGTGGACCCCATCCATCTAAGCTTTCATGTTGTTGGAGAGTATTGTCTTCATATATGTGAGATATAAAGTTGAGTATGCCACTTTTTGTCCAAAATGCCTAAGACATTTGGGACTTGTGTTACTTCACTTTTATATATTTTCTGTTTTTCTCTTTTCTAACCAATGTGGGACTTGCTCCCACTCTTTCATTTTCTAACACTTCCCCTAAAGTCCCATTGGCATTTTGTCCCAGTTGTGACTTGCCATTTTTAATCATTTTAAATCCCAGTCTGGGCTTGTACTTCAAGCTTCGAGCCTTAGAGGCCACATGTCCGCTTCTTTTTTTGTCCCCTGGGCTTGTGCTCCTTTTCAGGGCTTGAGTCTTAGAGGCCACAGGTCTGTGCAACATTTTTGCCTGGGTCTTGGATCGAATTGGGCTGTTAAGCCATGTGGGCTCTGATACCATGTTAAAATATGTGAGTGAGCCCCATTCAAGTCTTCATATTTGTGTGAGAGTGTTGTTTTCATTGTTGAGTGTGCCACTTGTCCAAAATGCCTTAAGGCATTTGGACTTGTGTCACTCTACTTTATATACCCTTTGTTTTTCTCTTTTCTAATCAATGTGGGACTTGCTCCCACATTCTTCATTTTCTAACACTCACTAGAACTTTGCAAGAGATTTATGAAAGGTGCAATGTGGCTGCATTGGAACCTACAATGTATGCTGAAGCCGTTGCTAAAGAAGAATGGAGAGTTGCTATGCTGGAGGAGATGAATATGTAGAGAAAAATAGAACTTGGCAGTTGGTAAATAGACTAAGCAATCAAAAGGTAATCAGCGTTAAATGGGTTTATAAAACTAAACTCAATCCAGACGATTCTATAAATAAATTCAAAGCAAGGTTATTGGTAAAAGGCTATTTTCAGCAGCATGGAGTTGATTTTGCAGATACATTTGCTCCTGTGGCAAGACATGATACAATCAGGTTGCTAGCAGCATTGACAGCAAAATTGGGTTGGAAAATCTATCATTTTGATGTGAAATCAGCATTCTTAAATGGTTTGCTTGAGGAAGATATCTATGTCGATCAACCTGAAGGTTTTTAGGTTCCAGGAAGTGAAGATAAAGTCTACAAGCTTCATAAAGCACTTTATGGTTTGAAACAGGCACCAAGGGCCTGGTACAATAGAATTGACAGCTATCTTCTGCAAAAAGGCTTTAAAAGAAGTGAAAATGAAGCCACTTTATATGTGAAGAAATCAAGAAGTGAAGTGCAACTGATTGTATCATTGTATGTTGATGATTTACTGGTCATAGGGAATAATTCAAATTCTCTAAAGCAATTTAAGCTGGATATGGAGAATGAGTTTGAAATGACTAATTTGGGGGAAATGAATTATTTTCTTGGAATGGAAATCCACCAATCAGATGTTGGAATCTTCATTTCACAAAGAAATATGCTCTGGAGATATTAAGAAAGTTTCATTAGGAGAAATGTAAACTTGTGGCCACACCCCTAGTTGTAAATGAAAGGTTGTCAAAGGATGATGGTAACTACAAGGTAGATGCCCTTGCATATAGAAGCTTAATTGGAAGTTTATTGTATCTCTCAGCTAGTAGACCTGATATAAGTTTGCTGCAAGTCTGCTTTCTAGATTTATGCATTCTCCTAGTCAAGCTCATTATGGTGATGCAAACAGAGTTTTAAGATACATTAGGGTACAATTGATTATGGGTTGTGTTTTTTGAAAATTGAAAGTGGACAATTTCAAGGATATGCAGATAGTGATCATGGAAGAAGTGTGGATGATGCTAAAAGCACTTTTGGTTACTATTTTTCATTTGGCAGTGGTGTTTTCTCATAGAATTCAAAGAAACAAAAGGTAGTTGCTCAATCAACAGCAGAAGCTAAATATATTTTAGCAGCAGCAGCAGCAAATCAAGCCATATGGCTCAGGACAATTTTAACTAATGTGGGGCAGTTCCAAGATGAAGCTACTACCATTTGGGTAGACAACAAGTCAGCAATTGCCATAGCAAAGAACCATGTACAGCATGGAAGAACCAAGCATATCAATGTGAAGTATCATGCCATTAGAGAGGCAGAGAAGTCAAAAGAAGTTAATTTGATTTATTGCAGCTCAGAGAACCATATTGCAGACATCATGACCAAAGCTCTTCCTAGAGTCAGATTTGAATTACTAGGAGAAAAACTTGGAGTCTTTAAGAAAAATTTCAAGGAGGAGTGTTAGACTATGAGATTTTTTCTAAGTACTCTAAGCTAAGAAAATATCTTGTTTTTGTTTATGCATAAAATCTGTTATGCTATCTTGTTAGTTGTAGATGTACAGTAATGCTTGTTTGTGGGAAAATTTTGTTAGGTTTGGTATGGACCAAAACTTGCTCTTACTGTAGCTTGAACCAACTATCTACTGTTGGTATTTTGTATATATGGCAGCAAGTGAATGAAACTCGTTCAAAACCTTTCAATCATAGTAAAAGACTTTTGTTACTTTGTTTTTTTGCTATTTTAACCAATGTGGGACTTGCTTCCACTCTTTCATTTTCCAACAATAAAGCATTTTGTTATTTGCATGTGCTGTTCAATTTGTGAAAATGATAAGGCTTGATTTGGATGGTAGGGAGAACATTGCAAATAATAATCATTTTAAATTAGAAGGCTAATGGCCTAACTACATAAATTGGGAGGATATTGTATAGGCTGGATAAATTAGGGGACAAACCGACAAAGTAAAATTGACCCTAAATTTTTAAGACTACAAATTTTTGTGAGATTTCAAGATTTGAGATACTATAATTGATGGTAAGAAATGGATTCGCTGTGAAAGCTAGAAACTATTTGCCAATTTTTCTTTGACAGGAATTATAAGAAAGCTAAAGTTGCTAGGTCATGGCCAGTTTTATTGCCATCCAAAGGGACATGATATTCCAAGAAAAGTGTTTGGAAGACACAACAAGATAGAACATTAAGAAGAGTATAATTTTACAATATTTTGAGGAGAGATCTTCCCAAAGCGAACTAGTATAACTGAAAGCTTTCTAAATTAAGAGCATTAATTTTGTTGCCCTCCCCAAGAACATGATTACACGGAAAGTGTCGTAGTAGACCCTTCATTCTTCTTTTGTAATCCCCTACCCCAAGAAACTGATCAAAATAAAAGTCCTCCATGTAACGTTCAACAACTACTCATGCCTAAAATAGCCATATCACTATATAAGATTTTAAATTATGGTCAGCAATCACAATAAATGAACCACAATTTTTCTGTTGTCAATTGTGACTAGTACTGATCTTTGTTATTTTTGTCCTTTTTTTTTTTTTTTTTTTTTTTTTTTTTTTTTTTTGTCTTTTTTTTTTTTTTTTTTTTTTTAAAGGTTTAACACTGCGGGGAAGAAAACTACCTGTGTATACCAAAATTGCACTGCTACAAGGTGACTACCATTTCTTGAAGTAGAGAGTGAAAAGTGATTTTTCTCTACAAGTCTAAAAGAACCAAAATTCCTGAACTTTATAATCTGAAATCTCTAATATTCAAATTAAGGTTTTAAATTGCTGTTCACAATAGCAACTACACCCTCTATAGTGATGTTACAGTGGCCACAACGATCACATTTGGCTGCAATTCGCGTCAGCGCCTATTTCATTCTTTTTCTTCACAATTACAACAATCATAATGCAACTATCACACAATCACAACTGCAATTTGATACTTTGGTCCAAATCATTACATATCATCAAATATAAATCTCAATTTCCCAACATATCTATAATCATCTGTTTTTTTTTTTTCCTTTTTTCTTTTTGTCCCGAAAATTCAAAGCACCCGTAGACAACGTAAACCAAACAAAACCCATGCAGACAACGAGAAGGTACGATACAAGCCAAAGCCAAGAAAGAAACATAATCACACAACACACCAAACCAATAGCAAAAGAGAATCACACACAAAACACCAATAGAAACCAGAGCATAAGTAAGGTAGGAGGACCACTGAACCCATCAACTTTCGGAAATCTTCTTGTGAAAGAGGTGGCTATCCCCAGGAGCAGATGCATTAAAGAGGTGGCTATACTGGTTCAAAATGGAAGTTGAACTAGTATCTTTCGTGCACTCATTCACTATTTGAGCTTTTTCATGCTGCTCATGCTTAAATCCTCCGCCACATAAGCGTGTTAATAACCCTGGTTTTGGAGGCACTGTTGACCGTCCACCTTCTTCCACCAAAGCTTGACTTTTATCACGAGTTTCATGTCCACCAGGAACCTGCTCCTGTTGATTTTGTATTTTAGAAACTTGTCAAGGTATGGAACCATAATTTAAATTTTACATAACATGTACAAATGAAACTTTATATCAACTTTCTTCATTTTTTCTTTTTTTTACCTGAGATAATTAACTTTCTTCATTAATTACTTCAATATCAATGTGTTACATTAAGTCCTTTCTTCAAGTCTAACAGATATAAAAAATTCAAAGAGTACTTAATGTATAATTATTTACTAGACTCTCCATGTTTCCAAAGAATGTCAAATTTTAGTTGCATTAGAAAAACAAATCACATGTGTACCTTTGTAGTTGAACGTTCTGGATGCATCATACTCATAACAGTAGATTTGTACAATCTCGGACAATCAATGTATTCAAACTCTTTCACATTTGGTGACCTTGGATGAGTATCTTCCGGGCAAATACCGATTAGATTTGGTAATGATTTGAGTCGGAGCTTTCTTAAAGCAAGTAGCTTAATCTCGGTCACAATCACAATCTCATCCATTGAATTGTGTATGTCAAATACATACTTCAACTCAAGATTCTTCCTTATATTTATTTCCTCCAATCTTACCAAATCTTGAGCAAAAGTAACTGGAATGATTGATTCTAACCTTTCGCAATCCTCGACATCAAGAATTCGTAAATGTTGGAACATTCCCAAGCTATGAGTTTGATTGCTGGCACCACCTGCATTCTTTTCTTCCTCGTCATCAGCTATTACGTGCTTCATTTTTCCACAATGAAGTATCCTTAGTTCCTCTAGCATCACCAGAGTTTGGCAAATAGAACGTGTGAAGACTGATTTTAGCTCCCGGCATTCTTGCAATCTTAGAATTCTAAGCTTGCACAAATTTGAGCTCCTTGGAAAGGATATGCTATGCAATCGTACACAATCCTCTATCCTTAGCTCTTCCAATTTCTCAAGAGTGCAGAAAGAAGCTCTACCACGAAAAACTTCTGTAAGACCTTCCATTTTGAACAGTCTAAAGGTGGAAAGCTTTGACAACACAGATTTTCCATGAAACAACTTGGTAGCAGTATCAAAGAGACATTCTATCTCCAAACAAGAATCAAGTACAAGGCCAATCAATTCATTCATACCTCGCTGATCCATGTTTGGGATTATATTTTTGTAGCCTCCCTGAAGATGTTGTAAATACAGACCTTCAGCTCTTAGAAAGAGATCCTTGGTCAACGATGATGATACATAGCTTAGAGGAGAGGGATCAAAATCTTCAAGGCATAAAGCTCTAGATGGTCCATGCATCGCCAAAAATTTATATAAGTCAGATTCAAAGTGGTTGACTTTAGTCTTGGCACGTACTATAGCATACCTCCGCAGTCTTGGGAAAGAGATATTTTCTATGGTATCATCTCTATCTGTCCATATATACAGTTCTTCTAGCGTTGAGCATCTCCCAACTACTTCATAAGGATTATTCTGCACAATTGAACACATAAACAAATCCAGAAGCTTTAATTTCTTCAATGCTGCAACTCCATTTGGCAGTTCAGTGAAAGAAGAACCCCGCAAATCAAGAATCTCCAGTAAATTAAGACTTTCCAGCACAGAGATGTCACCCAATTTATATCCCCTCAAGCATAGAGTTCGAAGAACTGTTAAGAACTTAATCGACTGTGGCATTGACAAAGTGAACTTTGACTTCCACCTCAACATAGACATATTCCACCTATATCTAAATTTTATGAAGGCTAAGATTTTTAGAGCTCCCATTCCTTCAAGAAATAAAGATGGTATCTCAAAGCCAGCATCTTCAGAATGAAGTAATAGAATATCAAGTGCTGGACAATTGATCAATTTATTTGGACAATTGATCAATTGATCAGGGTGCTGAGGATTCTTCAAGTCCCATAGGGATATTCTGGCCTTGCCTTCAATAGTTTCATCCTCTGCCAATACACTTGGATCCATACCGGTGCATACCCTGGCTTCTTGACCCTCTTTGGATGCAATCCACAATGCTACGTCATGGACCATGTCATGAACTTTTACTCTTTCTTTGCTTTCAGTATGGAGAAACAAAGAACAATCTAATAGGATGTTAACTGCTTCATTTATCTCCCTCCTTGCTTCATCCATTGAGCGGCTTATGCCAGTAGGCTTAATTAGCAATAGGCCCTTCCCAAACCGAACCAAATCTTCCACCTCAATTTCCGAATCCTCTGGAAATATGGAGCACAACAAGAAAATGGACTTGGCTAACGGGTTTGTCAAATTATCATAGCTTAACTTAAGACATTCATAAGGACTCCGCAATCCCTTTGCAACATCTAATGGGTGGGAGCTTTCTAGTCTTGAAAGTGCATTCTCCCATCCATCAAGAGTCTTTCCCCTTAATGTGCTTCCTACTGTTGTGATAGCAATAGGTAATCCTTGACATTTATCAGCAATTTTTTTTACCACAGCATTTAAGGCATGATCAGAGTTATCAGTTATTCTTGCACATCTTTTGAAGAAAGTCTGACATTCCTCTCTCGTTAAGAGAGAGAGTTCAACTATTTTTTGGCAATGCATAGAATTACATACTTCATGGCTTCGTGTAGTTAGGAGGACTCTGCAATTCTTGTTATTTCCATTGTTTGGAATCCCAATATCTTCAAAGTTTAGATTTTCCCACACATCATCCAAGATTATAAGAGTTCTGCCACTCCTTAATCTCTGGGATAGTCGTTGAGCTCTGCCGGTGTTTGATTGTTCCTCTACCTTCAAACCCAAAACATCTATAATTTGATCTTGGATGATTCTTATATTTGGAGTGTGAGAAACTACTGCCATGACAGCCTTGTCAAAAAACTGTAATTCTTCTGCTTTCTTTCCCACTTCTTTCACCAACGCAGTTTTACCTGAACCTCCCATCCCATATAGTCCAATTATGTCATTGTAGTCATCCTTTAGTGCCGCCAAAAGTTTATTGTAAGCTGATTCTGTGGACTTGAAATACATGAAATCTTTAGAAGAGAAGTATTTCATGCCTCGAAGGCCAATGGGCCGAGAAAATGGCTCAAATTTGTTGTTGTTATTGAGCTTATTCATTTTCTTAGTCTTCTCGGCCAATTCTTTCGCTAGATTATATCGGCAGTGCCCACACAACCAGCTTCTGCTTGCTTCAATTTTCCCTTCCAGATTTTTCACCTCTCCTAACACATCATCCACATCTTTCAGCCACTCCTCAACATTCTTCTCAATTTTTTCAGCTTTGTATTTGGCTTCATCAGCACGTTGCTTCACATTCTCCCTTTTTGATTCCAATTCTTTCTTTCCGTCTCGAAGCTCTTCAACAAATTTGTTGATGCAGAACAAATATCTTGCTCCACGTAAAGTTGGTTCCACCATACGTGCTGCAATCTCTGCTGCAACGGAGATGACAATGTCTGCCATTTATACAAACGCAACCTAACAACAGAATGATCAGTTGTAAGTTTGTAATTGGTAAAATCAATATCCATCAACATGGATTATCCTTTGTTTGAACTTTAAAGTAATGCAACCTGAACAAAATATAATGCTAAGGAAATGTAGCTGTATTGTGTGAAAACATGAAGATGTACTGTTATTGATAAAATACCATTCAATTCTTCTTCAGTTTTCCCTAAAAATTCAACAGCGTATATGTAAGAAATTCGTAGATCCAGAATAGTTCAGGAGCATTTTTGTATTACATTTAGCATGTATGAAATTTATTATTTATGATTCTCTTTTTCCTTATACTAAATCATTCTTTTACATTTAGTATTATATCCTTACGTGCTATACAGGCTTCATGCTGGCAATACCTTAAGTTTGAGATTGTTGGCCAAGGAAATTGGCTTAATTAACCCAGAAATGTTTAAACGGCTAACACAGATGAATGAAGTAAACAAGTAGATGTCGGCGAAATCTCAACTCTATTATATTGTCTAAAAGAATAACTAAAAGTCATACATATTGCACACAACTGCAAAGTACACACGCTGTGTTATATTGTAAACGAAAAATAATATGCTCCAAAAGAAAAAATATATATATCTTATAAAAAAAAGAAAAAAAATGTTAGTAAATCTATTATTTGAGTGATGCAATGGACGTGACTAATGAAACCACGAAAAATGTTCTCATAAAATTATACGGTAAATTATCAATTACATATAATATAATAATATTCAATCCAATCCAACAAAACGATGATTTCAATGCAAATTAGACTTTAAGTAAGATCCTTTTAGCCTTTTAATGAATAATAATATTACAATAAAGATATGTTAGTATATTACAATTATTAAGGAGTGAAACCGAATAGTCTATTCTGCCTTAAAAAAAAATTATTGTAAAATTAAGTACAAATTAAGTATAAAACCTGTAAAGAAAAAGTTGCATAAGATAAAGATGCATATACCTTAATTATTTGTTATATTTTCAAACAATGACTTCCATTCATTATAAGTTTAACACTAATAAATATGATAAAAAATAAATAGTTTTCTTTATGTCAGTAAGGGTATTCTTCCATTCTTTTTCATTTTATTTCCTCATTTTCAATATCAGTATAGATATATTAGTCGTGTTTCTATATATTTCAAATTACCTTATTTTGGATTTAAAATTAATATACTGATAATTAATAATACTGTATATATGTCAATATACTATAGATATGAGTTGCAAGGAAGGATCACATTATCGTGAAACATATATTAACTGTATGTAGGTTGATATTACTATTTCTTTTATTTCAAAATTTTTAACTAAAACTATTTTGTGAAAACATTAATTAGTTCTCATAATATAATTATAATAGTTTTCTGAAAACAATGTTTTTATCAATTATAATAATGGACAATTATAGTTAAATAATAAACACGGCATTAATTATATAATAAATTATTATAATCTAGTATTATTATGAGTGGTAGTGGACTTAATTAACAAGTTAACACTGTGTTTCCCTATTAATTAGTATTTTTGGTCTCAAATACATATTTCCTATAACTCTCTAACCAATTTTTCACCTAAAGTTTTTAGCTGTTAATTATTGAAATCCAAACTTTAAATTATAAAATCATAAATATTAAAAATAATTAAAGTTGGGAGAGACGCTGTATAATATAACAACCAAAAAAGTTTGATTCATAGAAGCTATCAAAAGCAGAATACACATAAATAGTGACAAGCTTTATGCAATACCTTGAGACGCAGATTAAATTAAGAAGACAGGAAACAACTGAGTGCAATTCCAGTGGGTCTCTGACTCTCAGCAATGGGATGTGCGTCTTCTCTCCAATAAATTGTCTGCACAAAACAAGTATGATATAAATGAGTTTTACAAAAGTCTACTTATACAAATGCCAAATGCCAAATGTCAATATAAGCCAATACTATTTTTTCGTCTCTTTCATAATGTGCTACTTTAATTATAAGGTCAAGTAGAGTCAATTAATAAAATAACTAAATTAAATATGAATTTAAAAGAATAAGTATAGACAAGTTGTCATGTCAAGCTAGTTAATAAAATTATGTCACATAACTAAATTACTTTTAATCGAGTGATACTAAAATTATTTTCATATTTCATAAATTGTATGTTCAAATTTAAAAATTAAAAGTACCAAAAATAAATTATGCTCAAATTAATAATAAAAAGTATATATGTTGAGATCTTAATTTGGATTGCACATAAAACGTTCTCATAAATTGAGTGATTAATCTCTTGAGATATATAAAGAGAGAAATAAAACCAATATGCAATAAAAAAAAGAGAGTACAATCTTAAAAAATTTCACCTCTAAAGAACTTTGGATTGTACGAACTTCGTCCTCGCAAGCTAGCTACCTAGGATTTAGACTTCCTTTGCTCACAATCTTAGATACGTACAATATGAATTTCCTTATGAGAATTTTGGGGATTTAAATAAGATGTGGTGGGGACAGAAATTACTTGAGAAAGTGATAAAACCTAAGCAACTAACACGTTAACCTGTTTAAAGACAGTAAGATGCTTTGCTTTCAATTGTATAGTGACAGGAAATTAAAAGAAAGCAAAGTGCTTTACTTTCTTTTCCAACGTGATTACATTGGTAAGTCATTCATATTAAATATAGTTCGGAAGAAAAGCATATTTTCATTTGCATTAACATTTTTTTTTTTATAATTATGTGTGCATCAAAATATCACGTAATTTGCATGTGCGGCTCATTTTGTGAAAATGGTAAGGATTGATTTGGATTGAAAGGGAAAGATTCTAAATGGTCCTGTTAAATAGGAAAGCAATGTTCTTAATTACATAGATTGGGGTGATATTGTATTTAATGGAAAAACTAGGCTTAAATTTTTAAGACTACACTTTAAAAGATTTGAGATAATATAATTTATGGTAAGAAAATGGATTTGCTATTATGAAGGCTACAAATTATTTGTCTAACTTTTCTTTGACATGAATTATGAGAAAGTGCAAGTCTCACGTTATTTGAGTCAGATGCGGTGTAGCGTTTTTCTCTTCTATACGCTATCCCTCATTTAATATGTTCATTGTGCTCCATTAAAATAATCAAAACTATCTTATTTTGTTAAATATATAATTTAGAAAGTGCAACTTTTGCATAAATTAATAATTTGTAAATTTATAGTATTTAGGTCAATTAACCTCTTTATGAGCTACTAATAATCAAATAAAAAAAAAGTAAATATATGTAAATAATAGAAGTAGTTGGATACATATAATTTTAAAATATATAAAATCAAGTAGAGTCAGTTAAAAAAAATCAACTAAATTAAATATGAATTTAAAAGAATAAGTATAAACAAGTTTGAGCCTTATATATGTTATTAGAGCCTTATATATACAGGCTTCATGCAGACAATACATTGAAAGTTTGAGATAAATCTCAACTCCATTATATTCTCTACAGAAACAACGAAACACATACATACTGCACAACAATGATTGCAAAGTAAATGGTACATCAATATATGATGTATTATATTGTAAAGAAACAATAATACTGAATTTTCACAAAAAAGAAGAAGAATATATATTAGTAAATGAATTATTTGAGTGATGAACTGAACGTGACTATAATAAAATTATGAAAAATATTCTCATAAAACTATGGTAACAATAGTTAATGTACATTATATTTACAGTATTCAAAACTATCATGCAAATTAGACTTAAAGAAATAACCTTCTTTTTTTTTGGGAATGTTAAAAGTTGGATTTAGTATCTTTTACTTTCAAAAAGTCTTCCTATATCATGCAAACTACGTAACCATATTTCTTCTTTTTCTCTGGTTTGCCTCCAAAACTCTCAATCCAAACCTACATAAAGTTCCCCCAATTAAGGCAGAATATATATAATGAAAAGTTTTTAGCAATAGCAATACCTGAAGATGCAGATCAAATTATGAAGAAATTGAGGAAATGGGTGAATGCAGTCGTAATGGGTCTCAGCTCACGACGATGTTGATCAAAACTCCAGCATCCCAGAGACAATGGATTCGATGATGTTATCTAGTCAATTCTCTGCACAATTAAGTTTGTTATCCATGGAATTAGTTTAACTGTTTAAGAATTTCTTGATATCATATACTGAAATTTGCTTTTGAAAAAATCATTGTAAAGGACTCAAATAAAAGGAAATTTAGGTAGGTTTCAAAGTTGCATCTTATTGTACTTTAGTTAGAGTATATATATTGTTATTTTTCATAACTACTGGCCATTTGTAGTTTTATATGACTAATGGTCTTTAAGTGATTTCAATTATCAATGTGTAACTATTAGAAACAAGATAATCATTGATAATGTAAAACTACAAATGGCTGTTAGTCATGAAAAGACACTATATTTTGTATATTATGACATTGTGATTGATTTTTAGTGACTGCACATGTTAAATAGAATGACTACTTATATTAATTACAAGCTTAATTAAGTATCTATGTATAATATATATAATAATGACAACTTAAAAAAATAATCACATATGATGTTAAAACACTAAGCATAGTCCTTTCTCATGTGATCTTAATAGCACATTCACTTATTGTCCTGATAATTTCAGGAAAATTAAAATCTTCCATGTTGATAAATGTATTATCTCTTTATCACTAAGTTAAATCATTGACACTTATTCATATGACATTCAAAATAACATATGTTCTTAACAAGTTTTTTGATTTATTAAAATGAGATACCGTTTTACATACTTTAATTGTTTCAAATAAATAATCCATCCATCATAAATGAAAATTGAAATTATAGAAGAGTGATATTCAAAAAATTCAAAATAATAAGATAATGGGAGTTGACAAATTATTAATTGAATAAATAAATTAATTAATTGAGCAAAGAAATTGTGAATAAAAATATAAAATAACTATTAAAATAAACTTACATTTGTGTCCCTTAAAAAATTTAGGATTTAATAAAATAGTTTTTAAAAGAACACTAAATATAAAATAGTTTTTAAAAGAACTGATATCTATAACAAAATAGTTTACTGTTTATCAAATATTGAATTTTTTAAGAATTATTTTGATATGAATATCTATTCTTTCAATAACTATTTTATTAAATATTTAATTTTTCAATGACGTAAATATAAGTTTACTCTAACAAATATATATAAAAATAATATAATTGAATATGAGATTTACTATTGGAAAACTTTTGATACAATAAATATATATATGAATCACAATAGAGGTAGCCCATGATATCTTAATTGAGTGATCTTTTAGTGGAATTATTGACCTCCAGAAATAAATACGATTATGCCAAAAGAAAGAATTCGAGAACTCTCACCTCAAAAGAATTTTCAATGCTGTTCGGACTTCAATCTCCCAAGCTTCGATATGGAGTTCCTTAGCTTAAATATCTCAATATCATAAAAAGTTCATCATCAGAATATATATGCAGAATCGGTAGCAGATTTGAGGTAGAAAACGCTAAGTTGGAGGAGGGGTTATATAATGCGAAGCTAAGGCAGAAATCACGTGAAATGTGAAGAAACTTAGTTTAATTCATGCTAAGTTAGGCTGATTAAAAAATAAACATGCTTTGCTTTCAATTCCCCAAAGCACTTGATTAATATAAGAAAGCAAAATGCTTTACTTCCCAGTTCCAAAGTGATATGCAAATTAGTAATATATAATAATCCAATTAACTATTTCAAAGTATTAAAGCTATCCATCTGTCATTAAAAATTGTGGAAGCTCCATTATTTTAACTGTTTTAAGTGGAAAATTTGATGGTAAAGAAATGGTAGGAACAAGCAAGGAAGAGAATGACAGATAAAAAGAAGAGAGGAATCCAAGAGAAGAACAAGGCTCACTCAAGAGAAAGAGATATAAGGTATGCCCCAGCAACGTAAACCCAACGCATCCCTTTTGGCTTTTTGGTTGGAAATGTCTCTTATTTTCCACTCTCTATTACTCCAAATATTAAGTCTGATCTTTTAATATTATAACCACATCATTTTTTTCACCTTTATTAGTCTACACTTAGTAACATCTAAACATATATTTTTGTCACATTTATTATATTTATACATTTGATAACATTTGAATTTAACTAAACATATTGAAACATTTTACAATACCCCATCGAAATTTTAACCTAATTATCAACTTATGTTAACCTTACACCTTTTACACATGTTGGGTGGTGTCAAACTATCATTTCTAATGTTGTGAAAGGCTTTATTTGTATCATACCATAGATTAAACTCATAACATCATGCTAATTATTTATATCTTTATTATTAGATCACATCTAGAAACTTATCATATAAGAGGTAATGGATGAGGTAGAGCCCAAATGACATATCAAATCTGTTCTGACATTGAAAATGGAAAATAAAATAATTTAGAAGAACAAAAGGGTAATAATTGAAGGGTTATAATTAATACAATTTTTTACTACCCTAGTAATAACTAAAGGGCCATGATACAATATTTAGAACATTCTAGGGGAGACCATTGTCTCCGTTGCACCCAAAGTAAGGCAGCGTTAGGATTATGAGTCAATTTATGTGTTTTAAGTGCCAAAGCGTGAAAGTTTTTGCTGTTTAATATTCTCACTCTCTTCTTAGTATGAACTAAGAAGGAAAAAAATAATGCTGCAAAAGACCAAAAATTATACATGGTAGAAAAATATACCTTACAACACAGATACAAGTGGCAAACATATATAAGAATTTAATATTTAGAACTTCATAATTTGTTTTGTAAGTCATTCAATCAAAGCAATGAATGATGATAATTGCAAGGGAAACAGAGGGAGGAGGCTTCAAAAACTTCATCGTGATCTTTCGAGCTCCGCAGAGGCATGTTAAAATGGTGGATATCTGAAACAGGAATAATATTATCCACCTTGTCCCCAAGTGTTGCCAAATTTTCTATTTCTTTTTGTTTTTCTTTTTCATCATTAAGTGTAAAGAGTCACGTATACGAAGTTATATCAATTTGTGCCCCTTAACACTATTTCAGCAACTATCACCATTGTTGCATATCTCTGTGGTTCTACCCTTTTGCAGATTCAACAACTAATGATTCAGAAAATACTGGAGATTTCATTCATCTGCTTAAACAGAGAAAGCATCAGAGTAATAGCATGCATTTAGAATATAGAATTGTTTAACAAATTGTAATGTAACTTTCAGACCCACATTCAAGGAAATTTCCAGCAGCTAAATGTGAAGATCTCTTATTATCAGCAAAAATTCCCAAGGTAGAAGTAACTCCAAATAATATCTACAGAATTCAAGAAAAATTCAAGCAGCTAAATGGGCATTTTGGTTTTTTGTAAGATCTAGAGCAAAAGACTTTGCGATGTGTTGAAGGAAAAGCTTCATCCTCACATTGTAGCATTGCCAGACTTGAAATTGAGTTCATCTTTTGCAACAAGTTCCTGCAGTTCATGATAGAGATATGAAACCAAAGACTTCAACTGCCATACGAACCCTGTGAAGCAGAAGATAATAAATATAAGTTGGGGTAAATCAATAAAGTTACATTCAAACTGCCTACTAGTTTAATTCTTTTGTATCCTTACCTTACCTTATATTTCTTATTCTAAAGTATCATCATCAAAATCATCACCTAGCAACTGAGGAGTTTCCTTGAAATCATCATCACCTGGCAACTCAAGAGTTTCCATGAAATTAGAGTCCATATTCACTGAGAAACCATCATACCCATAACCTGTATTCAATGAAGAAAAGGTTTTGGCTTCAAATTTAGTCAACAAGGAAATTTCAGAAGAACAAATCAAGACAATTCTTATAATGAACATGGATCTGGACCGGAAGAGAAAATGCATTGCATATTGCTCATACAACAATCCTGTTGATCGATATTACAGTTGAGCAAAATTACAATATTCTATAAATATAGAGAACTATCAATCGGAAAAATTGAATTAAAATGATGCTATGAATCAGTTTCAGAACAAGATCAATTAAGGGTTACACCCTTGTCGAGCAAAATAATACAATTTNCACTTAGTAACATCTAAACATATATTTTTGTCACATTTATTATATTTATACATTTGATAACATTTGAATTTAACTAAACATATTGAAACATTTTACAATACCCCATCGAAATTTTAACCTAATTATCAACTTATGTTAACCTTACACCTTTTACACATGTTGGGTGGTGTCAAACTATCATTTCTAATGTTGTGAAAGGCTTTATTTGTATCATACCATAGATTAAACTCATAACATCATGCTAATTATTTATATCTTTATTATTAGATCACATCTAGAAACTTATCATATAAGAGGTAATGGATGAGGTAGAGCCCAAATGACATATCAAATCTGTTCTGACATTGAAAATGGAAAATAAAATAATTTAGAAGAACAAAAGGGTAATAATTGAAGGGTTATAATTAATACAATTTTTTACTACCTTAGTAATAACTAAAGGGCCATGATACAATATTTAGAACATTCTAGGGGAGACCATTGTCTCAGTTGCACCCAAAGTAAGGCAGCGTTAGGATTATGAGTCAATTTATGTGTTTTAAGTGCCAAAGCGTGAAAGTTTTTGCTGTTTAATATTCTCACTCTCTTCTTAGTATGAACTAAGAAGGAAAAAAATAATGCTGCAAAAGACCAAAAATTATACATGGTAGAAAAATATACCTTACAACACAGATACAAGTGGCAAACATATATAAGAATTTAATATTTAGAACTTCATAATTTGTTTTGTAAGTCATTCAATCAAAGCAATGAATGATGATAATTGCAAGGGAAACAGAGGGAGGAGGCTTCAAAAACTTCATCGTGATCTTTCGAGCTCCGCAGAGGCATGTTAAAATGGTGGATATCTGAAACAGGAATAATATTATCCACCTTGTCCTCAAGTGTTGCCAAATTTTCTATTTCTTTTTGTTTTTCTTTTTCATCATTAAGTGTAAAGAGTCACGTATACGAAGTTATATCAATTTGTGCCCCTTAACACTATTTCAGCAACTATCACCATTGTTGCATATCTCTGTGGTTCTACCCTTTTGCAGATTCAACAACTAATGATTCAGAAAATACTGGAGATTTCATTCATCTGCTTAAACAGAGAAAGCATCAGAGTAATAGCATGCATTTAGAATATAGAATTGTTTAACAAATTGTAATGTAACTTTCAGACCCACATTCAAGGAAATTTCCAGCAGCTAAATGTGAAGATCTCTTATTATCAGCAAAAATTCCCAAGGTAGAAGTAACTCCAAATAATATCTACAGAATTCAAGAAAAATTCAAGCAGCTAAATGGGCATTTTGGTTTTTTGTAAGATCTAGAGCAAAAGACTTTGCGATGTGTTGAAGGAAAAGCTTCATCCTCACATTGTAGCATTGCCAGACTTGAAATTGAGTTCATCTTTTGCAACAAGTTCCTGCAGTTCATGATAGAGATATGAAACCAAAGACTTCAACTGCCATACGAACCCTGTGAAGCAGAAGATAATAAATATAAGTTGGGGTAAATCAATAAAGTTACATTCAAACTGCCTACTAGTTTAATTCTTTTGTATCCTTACCTTACCTTATATTTCTTATTCTAAAGTATCATCATCAAAATCATCACCTAGCAACTGAGGAGTTTCCTTGAAATCATCATCACCTGGCAACTCAAGAGTTTCCATGAAATTAGAGTCCATATTCACTGAGAAACCATCATACCCATAACCTGTATTCAATGAAGAAAAGGTTTTGGCTTCAAATTTAGTCAACAAGGAAATTTCAGAAGAACAAATCAAGACAATTCTTATAATGAACATGGATCTGGACCGGAAGAGAAAATGCATTGCATATTGCTCATACAACAATCCTGTTGATCGATATTACAGTTGAGCAAAATTACAATATTCTATAAATATAGAGAACTATCAATCGGAAAAATTGAATTAAAATGATGCTATGAATCAGTTTCAGAACAAGATCAATTAAGGGTTACACCCTTGTCGAGCAAAATAATACAATTTTTTTTTTCATTATCTCAATGCATAAAAAAGCTTTTGTAGAAAAGCAACTCTATGGAGCTTTTGATTTTACTCAAAAAGACTATAGCAATTATTGTGTGTTTATTGACCAATTTACCCTCAATTTAATATCAAAAAAGAATATTTATTTAAAATCACTTCATACATTTTATAATAAGGTTTGAGAAAATCTAACAACTCTATCGAGACTGAAGCAGTGAAAGTGAACATCAATCTATAAAAGCTGCGCAAGAAGGGCCATAAACTAATCTAGTACATCGAGTTATATTTCCCGTTTGATTTACCAATGTATTTGAGTTAAATATCACTGTTTGAATAATTTTTGCAGAAATCAGAAATTTATACAGAGGATTTCCTTCTTCCACTTACATGGGCTAATGAAAATTAAATTAAAGAAGTATTGCAGAAGAAAATATCATTGTAGTAAAGCACAAGGTCATGTTATGCAAGAAAATGTCATGTTACCCCTAAAAGGAGAGATTCCAAATCCATTACGAACAATTATTAGACGATTGCAATTTCCCATTAATTCTATTAAAACCGGTAAGCAATTAATTTAGCATATATCTATATATATATATGCACAGTTCATTTACCTGGGTTATGACTTATGAGCATTGCGTGGAGGCAGTAAGTGGTGAAGACCTTCGTTCAGATCTTTCTTTGAAGGCCAGGCAAATCCGCCGGTTAAAAACGGTTGGGCCAATCTGCCATTACCAAAGACGGAAACTCGAGCTGAAATTGTAACCCTCCACAAACGATGTAACTGAACCTGGGCACTAGACAGATTTGCAGCGTTGTCAAACTTGGAAGCTTGAATTTGATGTCATCTCCATCGTGATCATGGGTTTCCCTTGCACAACTAAAAACGTGCTCTAATTGAGAGGCCTCAGTAATTATCAGAGATTCTAATCGTTCAAGATGTCCAGCCATGGAAAAAGGAAAAAGAAATTTCATCTTGTTGCAACTCCTGACCCAAACACGAGTCAATTCCGGGAAGCACACTTGTTGGGGACATGACTTTGGGGAGATTCTACAATGACACTCTCCACTCTCTGCATTTGATGAAATTATTTCCTCCAATTCCTCACATTCTTCTATATTTAGATCTTGCAATTTTGGCAGACTTGTAATAATAGCAGCAGAGAAGATAGATTTCAATTTGCTACACCCAACCACCTGTAGATATACAAGATTTTGGAAGCTGATCAAAGTGGGACCCTTCCATATAAATATAAGGTCAGGCAAGTTCTTCAAATCCAACCATCCTACATTTGAGGCGATGATCTTCTTTTGTTCTTCCTCAATAGTTGAAGCAGGTTGAAGATATGAACCTTCATTAGACACTTGCCCATCATTTATGGCTAGTGCCTGCACTTCCATAAGCTAAAATAAATACAACAAAATAATTAATTAACCACAAAATGAAGTACCAGTACTTAACCATTGTCACTCAACCAAGAAGTAGTTAATTTTTTTTTTTGGAAGTGAAAAAGAAAGAAAGAAAAACTACAACTTAGAGAAAGCCACAGACAAACTATCTGCTAACAACATAGAAAAAGTCTCTGAAAAGGGATGTTGGATCACTTTCCATTTAACTTTGCTAAAAAATCAACTACTTGATTTGCTTCACGCAGCACGTGAGTAAGAGACACTTGCCAACATNAATAGTTGAAGCAGGTTGAAGATATGAACCTTCATTAGACACTTGCCCATCATTTATGGCTAGTGCCTGCACTTCCATAAGCTAAAATAAATACAACAAAATAATTAATTAACCACAAAATGAAGTACCAGTACTTAACAATTGTCACTCAACCAAGAAGTAGTTAATTTTTTTTTTGGTAGTGAAAAAGAAAGAAAGAAAAACTACAACTTGGAGAAAGCCACAGACAAACTATCTGCTAACAACATAGAAAAAGTCTCTGAAAAGGGATGTTGGATCACTTTCCATTTAACTTTGCTAAAAAATCAACTACTTGATTTGCTTCACGCAGCACGTGAGTAAGAGACACTTGCCAACATATTGTAAAATGCTGGTATGGAGATGAACCAGAGAGGAAGAGAGAAAGAAGAGTGGTACAGCAGAAGAGAAATCAAAGTATTTCAGTATATTATCTCTATCTTCCAGAACTATACAAGCTTTCACTTTATATACAGTGTGCAGCAGTGAACTAATCTAACCGAGCAGTTAGAGTACAGCTCAGCAAGTAACTAACTAGCTAACTAAGGTTAAATAACTAAACTAACCGTAGTTAGTAATAACTGATCTAGTTAACCATTAACTTGTAACTCAAGTTTATAAACAATCTTAGATATAAATCTGTACATCTCCAACATATACCAAAAATTCTATAAAAAGCAACCATACTGATGATAATTGCAATCTGCATCCTTAACCAAATTTATTGCTTCAAGAGAATCCAATTCACAAATAAGGTTTCTCATCCCACAATCCCAACACCAACTAAGACCATTTCTAATAGCCATAAGTTCAGCCATCAAGAAGTAGTTAATTATGAAAGGAAATGAAAGGACAAAAAAGAGACCGTTGTTTTATGGTAATATTTATGAGTTTTTTCCACAAGGAAAAAAAGAGGAGAGATGAAGAGGAATAAAGGGCTTTGAATTTTCTAAATAATAATCTATATTTGCACACCGCTAAGTAAGGACAATATATCTTTCAAAAACATAATTCAAGTTGACTCAGTGACCTATTTTTTTCTTCATTTTCTCACCCAATACAAAGTTGTACCATTTTTTATCTTCCCTACTCTAGTAGTTAAAAAAATATATTGCATAGGACATTCCCTTTCTATAAGGAGCATTTCAAATAAGAGAAAAAAGTAAGACATTAGTATATTTCTCTGTTTATTAATATATTTATATAAATTCATTTTGCAATTCGTGCCTATCTTTTACCCATTCTTTTTGATAAAATTGTTGCATTCTACTCATTTTTATTATTTATGCTATATTCTTAGCCCCTACTAAAAATATCATAATAATCAAAGAAAATTTCGGGTAGTACATGCTTGAAGTTTTATTTTTTTATTTTTTTTTAACTTTCTAGGATCCTTTTAACTTATGTACCATAAAAACATATTCCTTTTTCTTTTTCTTCATTACAATAAAGTTAGATTTTCTATCAGAGGATATGTGAATGGGGATTTGAACCTAGGACCTCAACCTTTTTAGGAGATCTTTATACTAGTTGTACAATACATTCTTCTATTAATTTCCATTATTTTTAACTTAGATTTTTTTTAGTGTTTTGGCTATGATTCAGAGTTCAAATACAAGACCCACAAACCCTAAAAACGACACTTATGTATCACCTAACCACAAATCGTTTGGTCAACTTACAATTATTTGACAACATATATAATTAAATTGTGACCAAGTGACCCACGTATGTTATACTCATAATGATGATGGTAGTGTGGTATATTATCCTAATTGTATCACATACAAAACTTAACGCTGGACAGAAAATCTAATAAATAAATACCAGGAAGTAAGCATTTACCAAAAAAATAAACTAGGAGTAAGCAAAATGGTGAAGAGCATGTTGATAAGTTACCTCTGTTCTCCACGGGTGAAGAGAAATCTTCTGAGCTAAGACTGGAGCAAATTTGGGGCATTCATCTACGACTATCCTGTAAAGCTCCATGACATGTAACTTCAACCCTTGGCTGATATCAACAAAATTTGGCAACTTTTCTAGTTCTACAGTTCTCAACTTTGGAAGCATTATTTTCTCCATACTGTCGGTGCCAACTTCATTTCTATATCTAAAAGCTTGCTCTAGTTGAGCTGCCTCTGATATATTTAAATATTCCAGTTGTGAAAGCATTATAGAGGTGGATGTAGAGAAAAGACATTTCAATTTGTTACACTCCACCACTTCTAACCGTTTCAATTTTGGAAAGCACAGCTGAGTATTGGATAGATTCTGAGGTTCTATCAGAGATGAACCATAACCAATATTTTGCTCTCCAAATACACATTGCAACTCATTGCAATTTGCTATAGCTAACTCTTCTAGCAGCAGCAGAGTTTGAGCAACAGATATTGAGAAAAGTGACGTTAACGTTGCACAGTTTTGTATTTTCAGGGACTTAAGATTGCACAGCTTCCATTTCCCTGAAAATATGCGGTGCAACTGGCTGCATTCATTTATATCTAGAGATTCCAATTTCTCTAAGATGCAAAGCAGAGGTGGACCACGACACACTTCTTTTAAATTATACACTTCAGAAAGTTCTAAACGAAACAACATGGGGAACTCTGCATCTACTCGGAATGAGTTATCATAATCAGAAGTTGTAGTATCAATGATGCATTCTATCGCTGAAGTGGAATGGAGACTGAGCGTAGTCAACTCTTTCATGCCTCCCACAGCTTGAACCATTTCTGGGATGATACTTTTGCAACCTCCCTTAAGTTCTTCCAACAAAACAAAATCTGCTCTTTGTAAAAGAACCTTGATAGTTGCAGTTGCAGTTGAGTTGGACATGTTCAACCCTCGTAAATATACAGCTTTCATACTGCTAATGGTAGGCGCCCACAGGCCTAAATAGCATTTCCCAATTTGTAATCTATATCTCTGCAATCTCAAAATAGCAACATCATTCCAAAAGAATTCATAAGGAAGTGTAACAGTCCCACCCATGTACAACTCTACAAGCTTTGAGTATCTTCCTATTATAACAGTCCCCCACATGTACAACTCTACAAGCTGTGAGCATCTTCCTATTACTTCATAACAATCCTCTTCAATTTTACAAAATGACAAATCCAACAACTTCAATTCATTCAGATTTTCAATTCCTATTGGCACGGCCTTGAATGTACTATGTTGTAAGTCAAGAATCTTAAGTCTTCTTAGGCTTACCACAAAAGAGATGTCACCAATCTGCTGTCTTACCAACTGCAAAGTCTGAAGATTATTAAACCACTGGGTTGATTGTGGCAAAACAAGAAGGCCTTTACGATATTGATTAATATTGTTGATCACAGCCATAACCTGGAGCTCTTTGATACCTTCAAATGATGCATAAGACAAATTCAAGTCATATACTGAATTTATCAATATAAACCCAAGACTTGGAGCATCCAACTGTTGAGGAAATCGATTTATTTTTTTATGCCACCAAGATACTGCATAACAATCTTTCATAGAGCCATCCTCGGATAATGCATTCAGATCTTTTGCAGGATTTACCATGATGGTGCCACTCTCTTTGGATGCTATCCATAAAGCCACATCATGAAACATGTCATGCATCTTCAAGCATTTTCCCCCATTGTATTTCTCTGAAGGCATCAACAAAGAAGAATCTATCAGATCTTCTATTGCTACATTCACTTTGCTCCTTGCTATTTCAAATGAGTCCACTCCCCTGCATATGCCTAGCCCCATTCCATATCTGAACAATTCTTCAATGGAGATATCATGATCTTCTGGAAACATACTGCACATCAAGAAGAGAAACTTTGCTTCTTCGCTTCTTAAATAATCGTAGCTTAATCGAAGACAAGCGTAAGCATCCCTCTCACCTTCATCCACATCAATTGGTTTAGATTCCTTCAGATTTTGTAATGCTACATTCCAGTGATCAAGAAATTTTCTTCCTTTTAAAGATGTTGCCACCGCTACAATTGCAATGGGAAGTCCTTTACATTCCCTTGCAACATCTTGAGCCACACCATTTAACAACCTGGCAGATGACTCATCAACTATATCTGCATGCTTTCGAAACAAAGTCCAAGCTTCCTCTTCAGATAAGAGATTCAGTGGAATCTTCCTTTGACAGTCCATCGAAGTGCACACTTGTTGGCGGCGTGTGGTTAAGAGCACCTTGCAGCCCTTGTGATGGCTGTCCAAAGGTATTCCTATATCCTCCAACTTGAGCTTTGACCAAACATCATCCAAAATGACAAGAATCTGTTCCCCACTTTCTAGTCTGACCGATAGTTCCCTGGCTCTTCCGGCTTCTGTTTCTGTTTCAAATTTGAAACCTAACAAGTCTGCAATTTCACCTTGAATCTTTCTGACATCTACAGTTTGAGATACAGGAGTAAATGCAACTCGATTGAAAAGCTTTGATTCCTTGGCTTTCTTACCCACCTCTTTCACTAAGGTTGTTTTACCACAACCACCCATGCCATACAATCCAATCATATAGACACTATCATCTTGCAATGCCTCCAAAAGTTGTTGAGAAGCCAATTTTGTGGACTTGAAATACACAAAATTTCCAGAAGAGAAATAGTCTATATCTGGAATTGGAGCACGGTGGGAAAAAGGATTGAATTTACTGTTTTGACTCAGATCTGCCATTGTGTTTGTTTTCTTTGACAATTGTTTGCAAATATGATATCCCTTCAAAGTAGGGCACCAACCTCGAAAAAAGCTGCCGCCTTTCTTCATTTCCTGTTCCAGTTTCTCCACCTCTTCCATTACACTTTTCACTTCATTCAACCACCTCTCAACAGCATCATCAACTTCTTCAGCTCTATTACGTGCATCTTCAACACATTTCTGCATTCTTTCCCATGTTGATGTCAACTCCTCCTTTGTGGACTCAACATTTCTACTGATTTTGCCAACACAAAACAAATACTTTCCATGACGTAGCGCCGGACCCACCAAATATTCTGCAATTTTTGCTGCAAAGGATATTCCAGCCTCTGCCATTTGATGAAAGGCAATCTGACAAAAAGGATCAATCACACATATTCATTAATTAAGCATCTTGCATACTCATTCTTCATTCATGAAACTAAAACGAAAGGAAAGAATATATTGAACATAATTAACTGCAATTACAAAACAGAGCAAAGTATATGTTAAATTGGTCACAAGTTGATACTCTAGCAAGCTCTAATAAATTGGGTTTCACGTATAGGTGTGCAAAAACGTGTTATACAATATACCCACACAATTTCTTAAGAACATCCGAAAAGGTAATAAAAGAAAAAGCAGCCAACAAGACAGCAAGCTTCAGATATTGTAAGTAGTCAGATTTGCATAGCAAGAAACTAGTTTATGATAGGATAAGAAAAGAAAAGGTAAAGGCTATTTCCTATTAGGAGGGAGATACTACTTCAAACTTCCAACTTACCTATATGTCTTCCGCCTCAGTGTGTGATTTTTCAGGTTTACCAGAAACTATGCACTGCTTCGTTTTTGTGGGAAAACAACAATCAGGGTAACTGGTACAAGAATTCTTGCTTTCACGCACACTGATGAGTTGACGAGGTTGACTACTCAGCTACGAGGGTCAAAGAGCTTCATTGTTTTTTTTTCTTTTTTGCCAATATTTTTCTTATAAAAAAAAATACTATTACCTTGTCTTGCTTCACTTTTTCGTAATTTCCACTTGGTCCAGTCTTTCTTAAAGCGTGTTGATTTATTATGATTTGAGATTGAGAGAGATGGAAACGACTAATATACCACAAGTGGGTGAAATATCACAACTGATAAGCACATGTGTAACAATATTATTGGCTAAAAGGTTTGCTTCCTTTTTTGGTTAAACATCCTAATGAATTATAGAAACAATTATTGCTCCATTAAACATCCTTTGGACACAAGAATAGGGATGGCAATGGGGCGGGGCAAGTAGTCCCCGTCCCCATCCCCGAAGAGCATGGGGATGCCCCATCCCCGGACCCATCCCCGGCGGGGATTTTTCAGCATCCCCATCCCCGCCCCACTAAATCCCCATCTGTCCCATGCCCCACCCCATTTATCCATACAACCATATTTTTTTTAAATATACACAATTTATAAGTTTAATCTATCGATCACGATTTCTAATTGAAATTCAACTTTAATCGAATAAGATAATATAAATAATGCTCAAATAACATCATCAAGAATTCAAGATATCCTCAAGCAACAACAATAACATAAATAATATTC
>QAOA01001366.1:962487-991526 GCA_003255065.1 Cercis canadensis
ATAGAATTGTTTAACAAATTGTAATGTAACTTTCAGACCCACATTCAAGGAAATTTCCAGCAGCTAAATGTGAAGATCTCTTATTATCAGCAAAAATTCCAAAGATAGAAGTAACTCCAAATAATATCTACAGAATTCAAGAAAAATTCCTGCATCCTCACATTGTAAGATCTAGAGCAAAGGACTTTGCGATGTGTTGAAGGAAAAGCTGCATCCTCACATTGTAGCATTGCCAGACTTGGAATTGAGTTCATCTTTTGCAACAAGTTCCTGCAGTTCATGACAGAGATATGAAACCAAAGACTTTAACTGCCATACGAACTCTGTGACGCAGAAGATAATAAATATAAGTTGGGGTAAATCAATAAAGTTACATTCAAACTGCCTTCTAGTTTAATTCTTTTGTATCCTTACCTTACCTTATATTTCTTATTCTGAAGTATCATCATCAAAATCTTCATCTAGCAACTCGAGAGCTTCCATGAAATCAGGGTCCATATGCATTGACCTATCACCTGTATTCAATGAAGAAAAGGTCTTGACTTCAAATTTAGTCAACAAGGAAATTTCAGAAGAACAAATCAAGATAATTCTTATAATGAACATGGGTCTGGACCGGAAGAGAAAATGCATTGCATATTGCTCATACAACAATCCTGTTGGTCGATATTACAGTTGAGCAAAATTACAATATTCTATAAATACAGAGAACTATCAATCGGAAAAAATTGAATTAAAATGATGCTATGAATCAGTTGCAGAACAAGATCAATTAAGGGTTACACCCTTGTCGAGCAAAATAATACAGAAGTTTTTTTTCATTGTCTCAATGCAGAAAAAAGCTTTTGTAGTAAAGCAACTCTATGGAGCTTTTGATTTTACTCAAAAAGACTTTAGTAATTATCGTGTGTTTATTGACCAATTTACCCTCAATTTATTATCCAAAAAAGAATATTTATTTAAAATCACTTCATACCTTTTATAGTAAGGTTTGAGAAAATCTAACAACTCTATTGAGACTGAAGTAGTGAAGGTGAACATCAATCTATAAAAGCTGCGCAAGAATTAGGGCCATAAACTAATCCCGTGCATCGGGTTATATTTCCCGTTTGATTTACCAATGTATTTGAGTTAAATATCACCATTTGAATAAGTTCTGCAGAAATCAGAAATTTATACAAAGGATTTCCTTCTTCCACTTAGATGGGCTAATGAAAATTAAATTAAAGAAGTATTGCAGAAGAAAATATCATTGCAGTAAAGCACAAGGTCATGTTATGTATGAAAATGTCAAGTTACCCCCAAAAGGAGAGACTCCAAATCCATTACGAACAATTATTAGACGATTGCAATTTCCCCTTAATTCTATTAAAACCGGTAAGCAATTAATTTAGCATATATATATATATATATATATATGCACAGTTCATGTACCTGGGTTATGAGCATTGTCAAACTTGGGCACTTGAGAGATTTGCAGCAGTGCCAAACTTGGAATCTTGGATTTGATGCCATCTCCATCGTGATCATGGGTTTCCCTTGCACAACTAAAAACGTGCTCTAATTGAGAGGCCCTTGTAATTATCAGAAATTTTAATCGTTTAAGATGTTCAGCCATGGAACAAGGAAAAAGAAATTTCATCTTGTTGCAACTCTTGACCCTAACAAGATCCAATTCCGGGAAGCACACTTGTTGGGGACATGACTTTGGGGAGATTCTACAATGACACTCTCCACCCTCTGCATTTGATGAAATTATTTCCTCCAACTCCTCACAGCTTACTATAGTTAACTCTTGCAATTTTGGCAGACTTGTAATAATTGCAGCAGAGAAGATAGATTTCAATTTGCTACACCCAACCACCTTCAGACATACAAGATTTTGGAAGCTTATCAAAGTGGGACCCTTCCATATAAACATAAGGTCAGGCAAATTCTTCAAATCCAACGATTCTACATTTGAGGCGATGATCTTCTTTTGTTCTTCCTCAATAGTTGAAGCAGGTTGAAGATATGAACCTTCATTAGACACTTGCCCATCATTTGTGGCTAGTGCCTGCACTTCCATAAGCTAAAATAAATACAACGAAATAATTAATTAACCACAAAATGAAGTACCAGTACTTAACAATTGTCACTCAACCAAGAAGTAGTTACTTTTTTATAATGAAAGGACAAAAAAGAGACCGTTGTTTTATTGTAATATTTATGAGTTTTTTCGACAAGAAAAAAAGAAAGAGAGATGAAGAATAAAGGGTTTTAAATTTTCTAAATAATAATCTATATTTGCACACCGCTATATAATCTTTTTTCAAAAAAAAAAAATAGTAAGAAAAATATATCTTTCAAAAACATAATTTAAGGTGACTCAATGACCTATTTTTTTCTTCAGTTTCTCACCCAATACAAAAGCTGTACCATTTTTTCTCTTCCCTACTATAGTAGTCAAGTGACTTCAACTTAAATTAACATTATTTACTTTTACTTCCACACCTCTCTTTATGGAATTTACTCCCACAACTTTAATTGAATCATCAACAAAAACTATATGTAATAAAGAAATAAAATATCTAAAAATAATCTTATTTACATTATTGACGTCTTAGAATTCACATGTAATTTGATATGCTTTTATATATATATATAGTTAAAAAAATATATTGCATAGGAGATTCCCTTTCTATAAGGAGCATTTCAAATAAAAGAAAAAATTAAGATATTAGTATATCTCTCTGTTTATTAATATATTTATATAAATTCATTGTGCAATTCGTGCCTATCTTTTACCCATTCTCTTTGATAAAATTGTTGCATTCTACTTGCTATTATTATTTATGCTATCATAATAATCAAAGAAAATTTCGGGTAATACATGCTTGAAGTTTTTCTTTTTTTTACTTTCTATGATCCTTTTAACTTATGTACCATAAAAACATTTTTTTTTTTCCATTACAATAGAGTTAGATTTTTTATCTGAGGATATGTGAGAATGGGGATTTGAATCTAGGGCCTCAACCTTTTTAGGAGATCTCTATACTAGTTGTACAATGCATTCTTCTATTAATTTCCATTATTTTTAACTTAGATTTTTTTTAGTATTTTGGCTATGATTCCGAGTTCAAACACAAGACCCGCAAGTCCTGAAAACGACCTACATATCACCCGGCCACAAGTCGTTTGGTCAACTTACAATTATTTGACAACATATATAATCTGCATAAATTGGGACCAAGTGACCCACGTATGTTATACTCATAATGATGATGGTAGTGTGGTATATTATCCTATTTGTATCACATAAAAACTTAACGCTGGACAGAAAATCTAATAACTAAATACCAGGAAGTAAGCATTTACCAAAAAAATAAACTAGGAAGTAAGCAAAATGGTGAAGAGCATGTTGATAAGTTACCTCTGTTCTCCACTGGTGAAGAGAAATCTTCTGAGATAAGACTGGAGCAAATTTGGGGCATTCATGTACGACTATCCTGTAAAGCTCCATGACATGTAACTTCAACCCTTGGCTGATAACAACAAAATTTGGCAACTTTTTTAGTTCTACAGTTCTCAACTTTGGAAGCATTATTTTCTCCATACTGTCGGTGCCAACTTCATTTCTATATCTAAATGCTTGCTCTAGTTGAGCTGCCTCTGATATAATTAAATATACCAGTTGTGAAAGCATTATAGAGGTGGATGTAGAGAAAAGATATTTCAATTTGTTACACCGCACCACTTCTAACCGTTTCAATTTTGGAAAGCACAGCTGAGTATTGGACAGATTCTGAGGTTCTTCATTCTCTGCCATAATTTCCTCTAATTCCCCACAATGAGATATGACAAGTTCAGTCAATTCTAATAAGCTTTTACTGATGGTCGTGGAGAAGATAGATTTCACTTTTTCACATCCTGTGACTTCTAATTGTTGAAGATATTGGAAGCTCAAAATTTTTGGAGAATCCATCCATATGAAACTCGGTTCAAACAGATTTTTTAACCCCAATATTTTTAATTTTTCACAATGAACTGAGACTTCATTACTTGATTGGCTGACATTTGCTATGGCAGCATCTGATCCCTAAGTAAAACAGAGACAAACAAAGGATTAAAAGACATTTCATTGAAATGTTAAGACTAAATAGATTAAAGAGATCCAATGTGTTGACGCACGCCCTCCTGTTAATGATTTTAAAATTTTGCACAATTCAGATGGTTGCCTTGTAATTCCTTTAATTGTAAAATTAAATTATTTGTCTTGTTATAAGGTATTTCATGGCAAATAATATGTATTTTTGGACAACATTCGTAAAATTACTTGTGCAAATGTAGATTAAGATTGAAATGCATTTTCAAATGCATGCCATCAAATATTTGAATCAGAGATTTTCTTGCAAATTAAATCAAATCCATACCATATTGGAATGCAGTGGTCTCAGCTCCGAACCAACCATGCTATATTTGCACAAAGTAGTCAATTTGGTACAATCTGTACACGATAGTTCTATCAGAGATGGCAAACGAAAATTTTTTGGGAAAACGTTGACAAGCTTTGGGAGGTTTATCAGGCTGAGTCTTTTTAAAACAGGAAACACAATCTCAATCTCATTTTGACAAGATGAACCATAACCAATATTTTGCTCTCCAAATACACATTGCAACTCATTGCAATTTGCTATAGTTACATCTTCTAGCAGCAGCAGAGTTTGAGCAACAGATATTGAGAAGAGTGATGTCAACAATACACAACTGTCTATATCCAAGGTCTTAAGACTGCACAAGTTGCAATCCCCTGGAAATATGTATTCTAACTTGTGACAACCTCTGACAGAAATACTTTCCAAATTGGGGAATATTTCCTCCTCAACTGCATCGGTCCCGTTCTCAACTGGGAAAAGTGACGTTAACTTTGCACAGTTGTGTATTTTCAGGGACTTAAGATTGCACAGCTTCCAATTCCCTGAAAATATGCGGTGCAACTGGCTGCAATCATTTATATCTAGAGATTCCAGTTTCTCTAAGATGCAAAGCAGAGGTGGACCACGACACACTTCTTTTAAATTATACGCTTTAGAAAGTTCTAAACGGAACAACATGGGGAACTCTGCATCTACTCGGAATGAATTATCATAATCAGAAGTTGTAGTATCAATGATGCATTCTATCACTGAAGTGGAACGGAGAATGAGCGTAGTCAAGTCTTTCATGCCTCCCACAGCTTGAACCATTTCTGGGATGATACTTTTGCAACCTCCCTTAAGTCCTTCCAACAAAACAAAATCTGCTCTTTGTAAAAGAACCTTGATAGATGCACCTGAGTTGGACATGTTCAACCCTCGTAAATGTACAGCTTTCATACTGCTAATGGTAGGCTCCCACCGGCCTAAAGAGAAATTCCCAATTTGTAATCTATATCTGTGCAATCTCAAAAGAGTAACATCATTCCAAAATAATTCATAAGGAAGTGTAACAGTCCTCCACATGTACAACTCTACAAGCTGTGAGCATCTTCCTATTACTTCATAACAAGCCTCTTCAATTTTACAAAGTGACAAATCCAACAACTTCAATTCATTCAGATTTTCAATTCCAATTGGCAGGGCCCTGAATTCACTACCTTGTAAGTCAAGAATCTTAAGTCTTCTTAGGCTTACCACAAAAGAGATGTCACCAATGTCCTGTCCTACCAACCGCAGAGTCTGAAGATTATTAAACCACTGGGTTGATTGTGGCAAAACAAGAAGGCCTCGATGATCTGGAAAAGTATTGTTGATCGCAGCCATAACCTTGAGCTCTTTGATGCCTTCAAACGATGCATAAGACAAATTCAAAATATGACTTGAATTTATCAATATAAACCCAAGATTTGGAGCGTCCAACTGTTGAGGAAATTTAACTATTTTTTTATGCCATTGAGATACTGCATAACAATCTTTCATAGAGCCATCCTTGGATAATGCATTCAGATCTTCTGCAGGATCTACAATGATGGTGTCACTCTCTTTGGATGCTATCCATAAAGCCGCATCACGAAACATGTCATGCATCTTCAAGCATTTTTCCCCATTGTATTTCTCTGAAGGCATCAACAAAGAAGAATCTATCAGATCTTCTATTGCTACATTCACTTTGCTCCTTGCTATTTCAAATGAGTCCACTCCCCTACATATGCCTAGCCCCATTCCATATCTGAACAATTCTTCAATGGAGATATCATGATCTTCTGGAAACATACTGCACATCAAGAAGAGAAACTTTGCTTCTTCCCTTCTTAAATAATCGTAGCTTAATCGAAGACAAGCGTAAGCATCCCTCTCACCTTCATCCACATCAATTGGTTTAGATTCCTTCAGATTTTGTAATGCTACATTCCAGTGATCAAGAAATTTTCTTCCTTTTAAAGATGTTGCCACCGCTACAATTGCAATGGGAAGTCCTTTACATTCCCTTGCAACATCTTGAGCCACGCCATTTAACAACCTGGCAGATGACTCATCAACTATATCTGCATGCTTTCGAAACAAAGTCCAAGCTTCCTCTTCAGATAAGAGATTCAGTGGAATCTTCCTTTGACAGTCCATCGAAGTGCACACTTGTTGGCGGCGTGTGGTTAAGAGCACCTTGCAGCCCTTGTGATGGCTGTCCAAAGGTATTCCTATATCCTCCAACTTGAGCTTTGACCAAACATCATCCAAAATGACAAGAATCTGTTCCCCACTTTCTAGTCTGACCGATAGTTCCCTGGCTCTTCCGGCTTCTGTTTCTGTTTCAAATTTGAAACCTAACAAGTCTGCAATTTCACCTTGAATCTTTCTGACATCTACAGTTTGAGATACAGGAGTAAATGCAACTCGATTGAAAAGCTTTGATTCCTTGGCTTTCTTACCCACCTCTTTCACTAAGGTTGTTTTTCCAGAACCACCCATGCCATACAATCCAATCATATAGACACTATCATCTTGCAATGCCTCCAAAAGTTGTTGAGAAGCCAATTTTGTGGACTTGAAATACACAAAATTTCCAGAAGAGAAATAGTCTATATCTGGAATTGGAGCACGGTGGGAAAAAGGATTGAATTTACTGTTTTGAGTCAGATCTGCCATTGTGTTTGTTTTCTTTGACAATTGTTTGCAAATATGATATCCCTTGAAAGTAGGGCACCAACCTCGAAAAAAGCTGCCGCCTTCCTTCATTTTCTGTTCCAGTTTCTCCACCTCTTCCATTACACTTTTCACTTCATTCAACCACCTCTCAACAGCATCATCAACTTCTTCAGCTCCATTACGTGCATCTTGAACACGATTCTGCACTCTTTCCCATGTTGATTTCAACTCCTCCTTTGTGGACTCAACATTTCTACTGATTTTGCCAGCACAAAACAAATACTTTCCATGACGTAGCGCCGGACGCACCAAATATTCTGCAATTTTTGCTGCAACGGATATTCCAACCTCTGCCATTTGATCAAAGGCACCCTGACAATAAGGATCAATCACACATATTCATTAATTAAGCATCTTGCATACTCATTCTTCATTCATGAAACTAAAACAAAAGGAAAGAATATATTGAACATAATTAACTGCAATTACAAAACAGAGCAAAGTATATGTTAAATTGGTCACAAGTTGATACTCTAGCAAGCTCTAATAAATTGGGTTTCATGTATACGTGTGCAAAAACGTGTTATACAATATACCCACACAATTTCTTAAGAACATCCGAAAAGGTAATAAAAGAAAAAGCAGCCAACAAGAAAGCAAGCTTCAGATATTGTAAGTAGTCAGATTTGCATAGCAAGAAACTAGTTTGTGATAGGATAAGAAAAGAAAAGGTAAAGGCGATTTCCTATTAGGAGGGAGATACTACTTCAAACTTCCAACTTACCTATATATCTTCCGCCTCAGTGTGTGATGTTTCAGGCTTACCAGAAACTATGCACTGCTTCGTTTTTGTGGGAAAACAACAATTAGGGTAACTGGTATAAGAATTCTTGCTTTCACGCACACTGATGAGTTGACGAGGTTGAGTACTCAGCTACGAGAGTCAATGAGCTTCATTGTGTTTTTTCTTTTTTGCCAATTTTTTAATAAAAAAATGTTATTACTTTGTCTTGCTTCACTTTTTCGTAATTTTCACTTGGTCCAATCTTTCTTAAAGCGTGTTGACTATAAAAAAAATACTATTACTTTGTCTTGCTTCACTTTTTCGTAATTTCCACTTGGTCTAGTCTTTTTTATGATTTGAGATTGAGAGAGATGGAAACGAGTAATATACCACAAGTGGGTGAAATATCACAACTGACAAGCACATGTGTAACAATATTATTGGCTAAAAGGTTTGCAGCCTTTTTTGGTTAAACATCCTAATGAATTATAGAAACAATTATTGCTCCATTAAACATCCTTTGGACACAAGAATCAGTTTGAAAATATGATTAGAGAAATAAAGAAATAGAAAGCAAGGGATGGAGATAAGAAATGATAACTAGTGGTATAAGNATTTTTTTTTTAAAAAAAGAAACCGCTTTTAATTCACTCTAAACATTGACAATTTCTTTATAAGTTAACATTGGAAGTTTGGAGTGACCTAAAATCAGTTAAAATATTCTAATTATTAAAAAAAAAATTACTTTGTTGTATTACTAGTAAGATATATTTATGTCTTTTACAATTAATTTTGATCCCATTTCATATTGACTTCATCTCCATATAGCTACCAAAATTATAGAATGAAAATGGTCATTTTATTCCCATTCCAAACCTATAATTTTCATTCCTTGTATCAAAACTGTGACATTAGTAAGTTGCAGTCATTAACATATGGTTTATACAACTAAAACCAAAGGCATATACAATATAAAAGGTTAGTGTTCTTTTAAAGGATATGACAATTATACAATAAAACCCTTCTTCAATTTATCTCCTTAGTGTAAAACAAATTGTGCTGCAGAAGGGGCCGCTGTCCAGAAAATAAATTGTAATCTATAGTGGAATACTCATCAGGCAACTGTCCATGGAAGAAACACATATATCAGCAATATGCAAAGACCAAAATTTGAAAGCTTAACCATATTGTATACAAAAAGTAAATTAATATAACAAATTATGTAATAAAACAATATTCATCATCCCAGATTCTCCAAAAGTTGATACCTTCTCAGTAAGAGGTATTGAGTACAGTGTTATATTTCCAGCAAAAAGAAAAGGAAAAAAAAGGTGCAGTGTTACATTAACTACCATGAGTTCAGTATACTAGAAAAATATGTAATAAAATGCAAGTTCTAAGAGATATATATATAATTAGATATCATACTCACCAGGTTCATCAAAATTTACTCTTTCTCCAGTAGCAAAGAGGTTATAGAAAAGGGCAGCAAGAAAATAGAGGAGTGACGTAAACAAGAGAAACCCTCGGAAAGAACCAAATAGCTCTACAAAAAAGACAGCTCCAACTGTTCCTAGTATAGCAGCCAGTGTTCCAGCAGTGTTTGACATCCCTGGAACAAGAAATCAAGAATTACTCATTACACCTTATTCCAGAGTACAAAGACAAGGGTTTCCAGAGCACTTTTCTAATCAGGTTTTTGTATATATTTTACTCCCTTGTTTTTCCTCAGACACTATAACCAAGTAGAAAAGGAGAAAATCATCAAATTGTTTCAAGCCTAATTTAAAGGTTACCTTCTCATGTATTGTATATACCCATATTTAACGAGGAATACAAAGAAGGGAAGGGCATAGTCAGGTTCTCTACATCAACAAAGCAAGCTTGCAATAGCCATCTTTAGAGCACAAGACAGAAGCTAGTCAATTTAGACTCTTCACTACTCAGAGGATAGCCAAATAAAGACCATGGACAATGGCTATCATTTTACATTTTCCTAAACCTTAGATCGAGATCACGTATTAGAGAGTACAAACCATTTTTCAACCTTATTTACTGATCAAAATGGACTAGATAGTGTCGTCAAATATGTGATTCAAAATGCCAACAAATGTACAATTCCCACACATGCATAAGATTCAAATGAAATCATACCATGTAAACACGAGAATACTGTGGTGCAATCTCCTGTAATGGTGAAAGAAGTGAAGGTTAGATTGGAACAAGAAGATTGCACTAACTGAATACTTATGTATCTTTTTTTTTTTTTNNNTTTTTTTTTTTTTGTTTCCAAAAAAAAAAAGAAAAGAAACCTGAAGGTTCACAAGAAAACCTGAGTGACTGAAAGATTTCGTCCCAAAGGCTAAACTTAGCCAAGCAAAAGCAACTGATGGACTTTTTGCTGTCGCTAAACCAATGAGACATATTCCAGGACCAACAAAATCAATGGACTGCAGTGGAGGTAGAAAAATAAGAATTATCCATATAAACTAATATACAGTGATAAAGAAAATGTAAGGGCTAAGAAAGGAAGATCCATGTGTTCAATGTTAGTAAATATCAACAATTGCTTTTTATGTTCAAAAGGACTTCTCATTACTTTAAGCCACTAACTGCAAGGACATGCAGGTGATAAACTACTCAATGTTCAACTAAGCATAAAAGATGGCAATTAGAAAAGAAATTGGAAATTTGATGGAATACGAAACAAGGAAGATATTTTTGTGTAGCATGCCTAGGAATTCACCACACCATACAGACAGAAATCTACTTTTCAATTAATCGAAAATAAAATATCATAGCTCAAATTTTCAAGAATCCCTCTATGTCATTAGATAAATTCACAGTATTACACTGTGATAATGATACAAGGATCTCCCTCTCTTCTCTGTATATATTAGATACCTTTATGATCTTGCAAGACAAAGTGACACTTGTACCACTTTGTATCATCATATCTGACCACAAACCAACAACGTAATTCATGACAGCCATCACAGCCCATGGAACAGCACTAAACCATGTTGCATGTCTGAGATCAATATGGTATACCTGTAATGGAAAATCATCCATTTGTGGATTATTAAGGGTTCATTTCGACATATCTATTATTCAAGCTAGACCGTTAAAAAACTAAAGATGAAGCCTTATCATGTTGAAGTATATGGGCATCCAAGAAAGAACAATAAAAATTCCCTGAGAAATAGAAAAGAAATTGAAGTTAGAAGGGGAAAAGTATATGAATTTGCATGAAAAATAATTACAGCATTGCATGATGTTCGCCCCACAATGCTCATGCACAAGCCATTTCTTTAGATATAAATACTTTGCTATGACAAATAAGGGTTTTGAGTCGTGTAAAATAACAGGACACAGAAATGAAAAGAATTCTGATATATATATATATATATATAATCGGAGTTGGAATAGAACACTAGGAAGAGCACTAATAAAGCTGAAATAGCTTATCTTCTTGCTTAAAAAACACTAAAACAGGAACATGTATAAACAGATACTATAAAATGTGAATCATTACCCAGCTATGCAGGGCATTTGCAATAATTAGGGATCATGTTGGCAGCTTTGAAAGCAAGCGCCTAAAAGGAGGTCTGTTAACTCTTAAGGTCTGTTATGAAGTTCATTGAACATCTTCCTCCCTCATGCCATCATTTTTATCCATAAGCCACTTGTGTTAATATAAACAATAGTGATATAACAATTGACCAAGTCCCTCATGAACTCACTGAACAAAAATGTCAAAAATTATATGATTCATTCAATGTTTCAAAAGTAGTTATATAAAGGCTGCATTTACAAGTGAGAACTACCTATTTACTCAATTGAAAGCTGACTTACTTATTTTTAATCGTGCCTAATCAGATTCGAGCCTCATATTTCAGTAATTTCAACCAATTCTTGTGCTTTTCTATTGCTTTTCCAAACTTTGCTTTTACTATAGCTTCCTCATAGCAAAGTAAATAGCTATTGGTATACAAAACTCTAAAACAGAATGGGAATCAAATCAATGAATACCACAACCATAACTAAAGTCAAAAACAAGGTTGCAGTGTCTATATATCAAATCATTGAAATATACAATAACTATTACCAAAACAATGCAGTGTTTTTTATTTTCTTCATTGGACAAAATGCACTTGTGTGGTCAATTTAACTACTGTTCTTTCCAAGTCCAAAAAAAAAAAGGAGAAGAAATAGATAACAGGCAGAGCACGACAATATTGAGAAAACAGAGGAGAAGTAGGTTTCTGTGGACTCACCTCACTGGCACTGGAAAGAGGATCACTCAAAGAGATATAGCAGACAGAGATGATACCACCAAAGTTGGGTGCAGAGGTAATGAGGGAGAGTGAAGCTTAGGCCTTTTAGAATGGTTTGGGGAAAATAGAAACAAAAGCTCGAGAGGAGGGAGGAAGGAGGTCAGCATTTAATTGATACAGGTACCAAAACGACACCATTTTAGGGAAAATTTTCACTAGTTTGTAGGGGTCAATTAACAATTTATTCAAATAACTAGGCACAAACTAAATTATTTCTATAGCTACCTCAACCCTTCCATTCTACCTACACATGCTTGCTTTTCATTGGATGTATACTATTTGTCAATTGAGATACTTGCGCCACTTGTGGCAACTAAGTCGTATCCGAGAGAGATATTGCATAATTAAGTAATAGGAGAGGGTTTGGCAGGGAAGAAATATTAGGAGAGGAAGGGGGACCTCAACATTTTTTAGGATAATTATTATAAAGAAATTCAAATAAAAAGAATTTTAAGCAAGTTTTAAAATTACACTTTAGTTAAGTCATTAGTGTAATATAATAGTAAAAGATTTAAGTAATATACAAAAAATTATAAGTTCAAATTTTTTTGCCATCATGTAACAACGAAAAAATTACACTTCAGTTATTAACTAATGATCTTTCTTTGATTCCCAATGATCAATATATGACTACTGGAAACAAGATAACGATGTAAATCTAGGTATGATCAATTGTATACCAATTTCACCATTCTCTTCTTCTTTTACGCCTATGGCTTTTTCTAGTGTATTGCCTTGTCTTCTCCATCTGTTCGTGCAAGCTTTGGGATAGAAAATAGAGAAATTTGGAAGATGAATTAAAAATTTGGCCGTAGTGAACTTTAGATGCGTGAGATGTCAGATGTGTGACTGCATAGTACTACATATAAACATTCCTTCTAGTATTGCCAATTATAATCTTGCATGTTGTGTTTAACATGTGATTTCATGTGCATGCCCCTTCCAATGCTCACTGGGAAAAACTTGGGAGAATAAACTCCGCAGAAACATGTCTAAATGACATAAATTATTTCTGAACTGGGAACACTATTATCCACCACTGAGTGAAGCAGAAAACAAATGTTCTAAATATCAGCCTTCAACTATTAGATGCCACATATATGATGTTATATCTTATTTTCCACTATGATCAACACTCTTTGAGCAACCATCAGAACTACTGCAATTATCACTGGTTCTGCAAATTCAGCTGCGTAACGGTCAAGATAAAAGTACTGCCGAGTTTCTGCATCTGCTTGAATAGAAGAAAAGCATCAGAATTGCAAGTCATTAGGAGAAACAATTTTAATTTTAAAACAGGAAAGGAAAAAAATAAAAAAAAAATAAAAAAAGGTCACTTCTACACGTATATTGAAGGAAATTTCCAGTACATAAATTTCAAGAACTCCTATGGCCAGCCAAAATTCCAAGCATAGCAGAAGTTAGTCATAATCACATCTCCATAACAGAACCAGGGCTCAATCTCACAATTGTTCCTCGACAGGTGTTTCTGATTGTTCTTTCTAAGATCTATAACAAAAGAAAGCAAGTATATGAATTTGAATGAGGCAGATGCCAAAAAGATGCAACACAGCATTAGAATAGAACTAGTTCCATCGCACAGGCAATTAGTTAAACAGATAAATCAAACCTGTAAAGAGAGAGAAGAGAAACAAAAAAAGCAGCAGAAGGAAAAGAGCAAGTACAATGGCTATAAATAGCCTTACTCACAGAGAAAGGGTTTTCTTTTAGGTATATATAGTGATGTGCAAGAGGATTAGAGATTCATAAAGAATACAAGATACAAGCTTGCCATTTCAGATAACTAAAAGATTAGTAATTGAGGCAGGTCAGCGCACAGTTACAGGCTTCCTCATTATCAGCTAAGCTAATAAATAGATTAGGAGCAGCTCTTTGTAATAGATCAGTTATATTTACTAAGAGATTCAATTACAAAGAATTCCACATAATACTGACAGCTCTCTTATTGATCAAAGATTTGTGAAAGACCAACCTATAAAGAAGAGATATGATCCTGAGAATCAATGATTTCTTCACAAGAAAAAAGAATCTTGCTTAAGAAAACATGTATCTCATTTATCTTCTTCAAGCCTCCAACATACTGTGAAGTCCTGTAGTGCCATTCTTCCACATAATTTCCTACTGAAAAGCTGCAATAATGAGATTTTCTATCCAAATTCAATACTCCTTTTAATAATCAATATGTAGTTTGCAGAAGTAACGGCAAGACAACATGCAACAGTTTAAAAAGCAAAGCTATTTAACAGGCCTATCATTTTTTGTGTCCATTGTCTCTGGAATAATCAGCAAAAGGCAGCTCCAAACTGATAATAACAGAATTCCTTCAAATTTCTATAGATACTCTCCAAACCCTGCCAAACATCCTAACTCAACTCCACCTTACTTCTTCCACCTTCCTACTTTCAACAAGTGTCATATATGGGAAATCATATGTCAAAAAGAATTTCGATAAACTTTGACTGCTTCCTATACAGAATAATGATATATTTGATCTAATTACCAAAGAAAACTTTACCTATTGGCAAAAACAATTTTATTATACTGGGAGGGGAAGGGAAGATATAGAAGTACCTAGGAAGGACAATAATAGAAGAAGATAAAGTAAAACTAAATAGCTATAAAAGAATAACGAAACCACATATAAAGGCAGCCAAGGACAAAACAAACTAATCCATATCTAAGTAGAGACATAGAGGAGAGCACGAAATTTACCTAGTCAAAATCTGAGGTTGAAATTAACTCCTTTTGGCATAAGAACTACAGCACTCTAAATTAAATGTTATTCAGGAAAACAAACCCTCTCAATAATAAAAACAATGATAAATATAACTTTTACTATTTCAACAGGTAAAGAAAATGTATATTGAGCAGGAGTCATAACTGCTTTAAAAAAGGACTATATCAAACTTACTCAAGAGCATGTAGCAAAGCTAGCATTGCATCAACAAGCATTCTTGAAAACAGGCACTATGAAGCCACAAATAATTGAAGCTCTGGATGAGCCTTGTTCAGTTTCACCAACAGCTCATTGCATGTAACACTTGTTCCTTTGGATGTTTCTTGTGAAAAATTAGGGAGAACCTTTGCTATATCAAGATCTTCTGAGCTATTACAAAGGCAAATTAAGATGGTAGAAGTTATTTCTGAGTCCAGAACGACACCCTTATCTGCCATCTGATGAAGCAAGTGAACGACTTTTTCTGTATCACCCCTTGAACCATAGCCCTTCAGTAAGGAATCATATACAAAGGCATCTGGTGCATGACCACAAGCAATCATTCTCTCAAGGAGTGATTCAGCCTCATCCATCTGCCCAAGTTTTCACGACCTGTTTATTAATATAGAAAAAGTATTAGCATCAGGAGTCAAATGCATTTTACTCATGTCCAATAGTAATTGCTTGGCAGAGATAAGATCTCCTGCTTTAAGAGTTCCATTAATTATTGTATTGAAGGAGACAACATTTGGCCCATGATTCACATTTCTCATTTCTTCAAATAAGCCCCTAGCCTGCTCTAAACTACCTTCTCTGCACAAGGATGCCATCAGTGCATTGTAATCAATTACTGTGGATCTACTCCCAGAAGCTAGTCTTTTACTAAAAAGTCCTTTTGCGATATTGAGAATCTGCATTTTGCACAGACCATTAATCATGATACTGTAGGTCATTAAATCAGGAACAAATCCTAAGTCTACCACATGTTTCCAAAGTTCCATTGCCTTATAAACTTTCCCTGCATTTAGATATCCCTCAATCAAACTATTGTACATAACTATATTACCAGAGAACCCCCTTTCTACCATTGTAGAATGGATCTTGTTAGCATCTTGAAGACGCCCTTCCTTGCAAAGTCCCTGAATTAGCAAATTAAACGTAATGACATCAGGCCTCACAAGGAACTCCTTGCTCATTAATAGCTTCAGAAGGTCCATTGCCTCATTAATCTTCCCAACACTGCAAAGTCCCATCAAAATTGTATTGTAGGTAACCACATCAGGTTTCTTCCCCTTCTTGGTCATTATTTCCAGAATCCTAAGTGCATCATCCACCAGACCTTCCTTGCAGAGTCCATTTATTATGACATTATATGTTAAAGTATTTGGCTTTTCCCCCTTCTGTAGCATCAGTTGCATTGCTTTCAAAGCTGTCCCATTTTTGCAAAGCCCGTCAATTGAAACTGTATAAGCAATAACATCAGGATAAATTCCACGAGATGTCATCTCATCAAACATCTCAGAAGCTTCTTGCCACTGCCCATTCTTGGAAAGATTATGGATAAAACAGCTATAGGTAACAACATTTGGAGAAATTCCATTCTTCAACATCTCATCAAAGAGTTCTTTGCCTCTATGAATTTCTCGTCTATTACAAAAGCCACTGATGAGAGCGCTATACACGACCATATCTGCATCCAAACCCTACTTGTCCATCTCCTCCAAAAAATCTAATGCCTCATCACCTCTATCATTCTTACTAAGACCATCAATCAAAGTGGTATATGTCACCAAACCCGGCTGGCAATCCTCCAACTTCATCTCCATCAACAAATCCCTTGCTTCTTTCAATTTCTTTGCTTTACAAAGTCCATTTATAAGTGTATTGTAACTAATTCTATCCGGTAGAATATAATTTCTTCTCATATGAAGAAACAAGTCCATTGCCTTCTTAGTATCGCTATTTCGACAAAAACCCTTCAATATAAGATTCGTATTATATGTATTAATTCCAAAACCACGCTTTATCATCATCCCCAGGACAGCCACTGCAAACTTTGGCTTCTCGTTGTTCACAAAACTTTCAACCAAACCACTTAATGAAGTAAACCTCGGCAAAACATTAACAAGGGTCATCTTACAATAAACTGACACGACCAAGTCATACAATTTTGCCTTCCTCAGATTCTCAATGAGGAAGTTGCATGTTAGTTCAGAAGGCACCAGGTTAGAGTCAACAGAACGTTGAAAGAGGGAAACAGCTTCAGAATATTGAGGATTGGGTTTTTCACAGAGGGATTTCAATTGGGTTTCTATATCTTCGACTGAAAAAGAAGAAATTGACGAGAATGGCTTCAGATACACATGGAAAGCATAAAAATTGGAGGGAATAGAACAAATGGGGCGAGAGCAAAGAAGTAATTTTGCAGTCATTTTTCACTGTATAGCTAAGACTGAAAGCTCAAAATCGTAAATAGAATAGCACAACCAGAGGTAAACTATAAAAAGTAGTGAGAGAAGCAGAAAGACCTTGGCTTTCTCCGGTGGGAGGCTGATGAAGAAGAATCAACAGGAACTGGAAGCCGTTGCTCAACGCTGGGTTTAGGACTACAGGGAGTTGGAGCTGAAGCCTGGAGGCATGTAAGAGGAGTTAATAGTTTTTCCTATATTTGGAGGAAAAAAACATAGAAACAGAAAATGAGAAATTATAAAAGTGGGAGACTTAATTAAATTTGAATTATTTAGTTTTGAGTAAATTTAATATAAATTATAAAGTATAAATTGAATTAGGATTCAATAGGTGAGAAAAATAATAATAGGTATAAATAATTTTTTTTAAAAAAATATGTATTTTGTTTGATATATGAATTTTTTTTTTATAACCTGTTTGATATATAAATTTAAAGTAATGTTATTTAGTATTTACATTTGTTTGGTTTTAAAATTTAAAGAAAAAGACTATTTCGATAAGGTTATCTAGTTAATTCTCTGCACAAACAAGTTTGTTATCCACGGAATTAGTTTAACTGTTTAAGAATTTCCTGATATCATATATATATTGAAATTTGCTTTTGAAAACATTCATTGTAAATGAATCTAAATAAAAGGAAATTTAGGTAGGTTTCAAAGTTACATCTTATTATTGTACTTTAGTTAGAGTATATTGTTATTTTTCATAATCACTAGCTATTTGTAGTTTTATATGACTAATGGTCTTTAAGTGATTCCAATGATTAATGTGTAACTATTAGAAACAAGATAATCATCCATAATGTAAAACTACAAATGGCTGTTAGTCATCAAAAGACACTATATTTTGTATATTATGACATCGTCATTGATTTTTAGTGACTCCACATGTTAAATAGAATGACTACTTATATTAATTAATAGCTTAATTAAGTATCTATGTATAATATATACAATAATGACAACATAAAAAAATAATCACATATGATGATAAAACACTAAGCATAGTCCTTCCTCATGTGATTTTAATGGCATATTCACTTATTGCCTAGGTACATTCAGGAAAAATAAAAATCTTTCATGTTGATAAACGTATTATCTCTTTATCACCAAGCTAAACCATTGGCATTTATTTATATGAAATTCAAAATAGCATATTTTCTAAACAAGTTTGTTGATTCATTAAAATGAGATACCGTTTAACATACTTTAATTGTTTCAAATAAATAATTCATCCATCATAAATGAAAATTGAAATTATAGAAAAGTGATATTCAGCAGATTCAAAATAATAGCGTTAGGATTATGAGTCAAATGACATATCTCTGTGGTTCTACCCTTTTGCAGATTCAACAACTAATGATTCAGAAAATACTGGAGATTTCATTCATCTGCTTAAATAGAGAAAGCATCAGAGTAATAGCATGCATTTAGAAGATAGAATTGTTTAACAAATTGTAATGTAACTTTCAGACCCACATTCAAGGAAATTTCCAGCAGCTAAATGTGAAGATCTCTTATTATCAGCAAAAATTCCAAAGGTAGAAGTAACTCCAAATAATATCTACAGAATTCAAGAAAAATTCAAGCAGCTAAATGGGCATTTTGGATTTTTGTAAGATCTAGAGCAAAAGACTTTGCGATGTGTTGAAGGAAAAGCTGCATCCTCACATTGTAGCATTGCCAGACTTGAAATTGAGTTCATCTTTCGCAACAAGTTCCTGCAGTTCATGACAGAGATATGAAACCAAAGACTTTTAACTGCCATACGAACCCTGTGAAGCAGAAGATTATTAAGTTGGGGTAAATCAATAAAGTTACATTCAAACTGCCTACTAGTTTAATTCTTTTGTATCCTTACCTTACCTTACATTTCTTATTCTAAAGTATCATCATCAAAATCTTCACCTAGCCAACTCAAGAGTTTCCATGAAATCAGAGTCCATATTCATTGACCCATCACCTGTATTCAATGAAGAAAAGGTTTGACTTCAAATTTAGTCAACAAGGAAATTTCAGAAGAACAAATCAAGACAATTCTTATAATGAACATGGGTTTGGACCGGAAGAGAAAATGCATTGCATATTGCTCATACAACAATCCTATTGATCGATATTACAGTTGAGCAAAATTACAATATTCTATAAATACAGAGAACTATCAATCGGAAAAATTAAATTAAAATGATGCTATGAATCAGTTGCAGAACAAGATCAATTAAGGGTTACACCCTTGTCGAGCAAAATAATACAAAAGTTTTTTTCATTATCTAAATGCGTAAAAAAGTTTTTTTAGTAAAGCAACTCTATGGAGCTTTTGATTTTACTCAAAAAGACTTTAGCAATTATTGTGTGTTCATTGACCAATTTACCCTCAATTTATTATCCAAAAAAGAATATTTATTTAAAATCACTTCACACCTTTTATAGTAAGGTTTGAGAAAATCTAACAACTCTATTGAGACTGAAGCAGTGAAGGTGAACATCAATCTATAAAAGATGCGCAAGAAGGACCGTAAACTAATCCAGTACATCAGGTTATATTTTTCGTTTGATTTACCAATGTATTAGACGATTCCAAATCCATTACGAACAATTATTAGACGATTGCAATTTCCCCTTAATTCTATTAAAACCGATAAGCAATAAATTTAGCATATATATATATATGCACAGTTCATGTACCTGGGTTATGAGCATTGCGTGGAGGCAGTAAGTGGTGAAGAGCTCCAATTCCGGTTAAAAAAAAGTCGGGGTAACATTCCACTTCCAAAGACGGAAACTCGAGCTGAAATTGTAATCCTCCACAAACGATGTAACTGAACCTGGGCACTTGAGAGATTTGCAGCTCTGTCAAACTTGGAAGCTTCAATTTGATGACATCTCCATCGTGATCATGGGTTTCCCTTGCACAACTAAAAACGTGCTCTAATTGAGAGGCCCTTGTAATTATCAGAGATTCTAATCGTTCAAGATGTTCAGCCATGGAAAAAGGAAAAAGAAATTTCATCTTGTTGCAACTAGTGACAATAACATGAGCCAATTCCGGGAAGCACACTTGTTGGGGACATGACTTTGGGGAGATTATACAATGACACTCTCCACCCTCTGCATTTGATGAAATTATTTCCTCCAATTCCTCGCAGTCTTCTATACATAGATCTCGCAATTTTGGCAGACTTGTAATAATAGCAGCAGAGAAGATAGATTTCAATTTGCTACACCCAACCACCTTTAGATATACAAGATTTTGGAAGCTGATCAAAGTGGGACCCTTCCATATAAACATAAGGTCAGGCAAATTCTTCAAATCCAACCATCCTACATTTGAGGCGATGATCTTCTTTTGTTCTTCCTCAATAGTTGAAGCAGGTTGAAGATATGAACCTTCATTAGACACTTGCCCATCATTTGTGGCTAGTGCCTGCACTTCCATAAGCTAAAATAAATACAACAAAATAATTAATCAACCACAAAATGAAGTACCAGTACTTAACAATTGTCACTCAACCAAGAAGTAGTTAATTTTTTTTTTGGTAGTACAAAGAAAAGAAAGAAAAACTACAATCTAGGGAAAGCCACAGACAAACTATCTACTAACAATATAGGAAAAGTCTCTGGAAAGGGATGTTGGATCACCTCCCATTTAACTTGTCCTCTAGCTCCATGCTTTGCTAAAAAATCAACTACTTGATTTGTTTCACGCAACACATGGGTAAGAGACACTTGCAAACATCTCCCCAACATATACCGAATATCCTTTAAAAAGCAACCATACTGATGATAATTGCAATCTGTATCCTTAACCAAATTTATTGCTTCAAGAGAATCTAATTCACAAATAAGGTTTCTCACTCAACAATCCCAACACCAACTAAGACCATTTCTAATAGCCAAAAGTTCAGCCATCAAGTAGTTAATTATGAAAGGAAATGAAAGGACAAAAAAGAGACCGTTGATTTATTGTAATATTTATGAGTTTTCTCCACAAGAAAAAAAGAAAGAGAGATGAAGAGGAATAAAGGGCTATGAATTTTCTAAATAATAATCTATATTTGCACACTGCTATATAATCTTTTTTCAAAAAAAAAAAAAGTTTTCCAAAAAAGAATGGTAAGAAAAATATATTTTCAAAAACATAATTCAAGTTGACTCAGTGACCTATTTTTTTCTTCAGTGTCTCACCCAATAAAAAGCTGTACCATTTTTTCTCTTCCCTACTAGTAGTCAAGTGACTTCAACTTAAAATAATCTTGTTTACATTATTGACTTCTTAGAATTCACATGTAATTTGATATGCTTACATACATATATATGGTTAAAAAAAATATTGCATAGGAGATTCCCTTTCTATAAGGAGCATTTCAAATAAAACAAAAAGTAAGACATTAGTATATTTCTGTGTTTATTAATATAATTATATAAATTCATTTTGCAATTCGTTCCTATCTTTTACCCANTTTTGCAATTCGTGCCTATCTTTTACCCATTCTTTTTGATAAAATTGTTGCATTCTACTCGCTTTTATTATTTATCCTATATTCTTAGTCCCTACTAAAAATATCATAATAATAAAAGAAAATTTTGGGTAGTACATGCTTGAAGTTTTTTTTTTTTTTTTTTTTTTTAACTTTTTGTGATCCTTTTAACTTATATACCATAAAAACATATTCCTTTTTCTTTTTCTTAATTATAATAAAGTTAGATTTTCTATTTGAGGATATGTGAGAATGGGAATTTGAACCTAGGGCCTCAACTTTTCTAGTAGATCTCTATACTCGTTGTACATTGCATTCTGCTATTAATTTCCATTATTTTTAACTTAGATTTTTTTTAGTATTTTGGCTATGATTTCGAGTTCAAACACAAGACCCACAAGCCCTAAAAACGACCTACGTATCACCCGGCCACAACTCGTTTGGTCAACTTACAATTATTTGACAACATATATCTGCATAAATTGGGACCAAGTAACCCACGTATGTTATACTCATAATGATGATGGTAGTGTGGTATATTATCCTATTTGTATCACATACAAAAATTAACACTGGACAGAAAATCTAATAATTAAATACCAGGAAGTAAGCATTTACCAAAAAAAATAAACTAGGAAGTAAGCAAAATGGTGAAGAGCATGTTGATGAGTTACCTCTGTTCTCCACGGGTAAAGAGAAATCTTCTGAGCTAAGACTGGACCAAATTTGGGGCATTCATGTACGACTATCCAGTAAAGATCCATGACATGTAACTTCAACCCTTGGCCGATATCAACAAAATTTGGCAACTTTTTTAGTTCTACAATGCTCAACTTTGGAAGCATTATTTTCTCCATACTGTTGGTGCCAACTTCATTTCTATATCTAAAAGCTTGCTCTAGTTGAGCTGCCTCTGATATAATTAAATGTTCCAGTTGTGAAAGCATTATAGAGGTGGATGTAGAGAAAAGATATGTCAATTTGTTACACTGCACCACTTCTATCCGTTTCAATTTTGGAAAGCACAGCTGAGTATTGGATAGATTCTCTGGTTCTTCATTCTCTGCCATAATTTCCTCTAATTCCCCACAATGAGATATGAAAACTTCAGTCAATTCTAATAAGCTTTTACTGATGGTCGTGGAGAAGATAGATTTCACTTTTTCACATCCTGTGACTTCTAATTTTCGAAGATATTGGAAGCTAAAATTTTTTGGAGGATCCATCCATATGAAACTCAGTTCAAACAGATTTTTTAACTCCAATATTTCTAATTTTTCACAATGAACTGAGACTTCATTACTTGATTGGCTGACATTTGCTATGGCAGCATCTGATCCCTAAGTAAAACAGAGACAAACAAAGGATTAAAAGACATTTCATTGAAATGTTAAGACAAAATAGATTAAAGAGATCCAATGTGTTGACGCACGCCCTCCTGTTAATGATTTTAAAATTTTGCACAATTCAGATGGTTGCCTTGTAATTCCTTTAATTGTAAAATTAAATTATTTTTCATGTTATAAGGTATTTCATGGCAAATAATATGTATTTTTGGACAACATTCGTAAAATTACTTGTGCAAATGTAGATTAAGATTGAAATGCATTTTCAAATGCATGCCATCAAATATTTGAATCAGAGATTTTCTTGCAAATTAAATCAAATCCATACCATATTGGAATGCAGTGGTCTCAGCTCCGAACCAACCATGCTATATTTGCACAAAGTAGTCAATTTGGTACAATCTGTACACGATAGTTCTATCAGAGATGGCCATCTCAAACGAAAGTTCTCTGGGAAAATGTTGACAAGCTTTGGGAGGCTTATCAGCCTGAGTCTTTTTAAAAAAGGAAGCACAATCTCAATCTCATTTTGACAAGATGAACCATAACCAATATTTTGCTCTCCAAATACACATTGCAACTCATTGCAATTTTCTATAGTTACCTCTTCTAGCAGCAGCAGAGTTTGAGCAACAGATATTGAGAAGAGTGATGTCGACAATACACAACTGCCTATATTCAAGGTCTTAAGACTGCACAAGTTGCACTCCCCTGGAAATATGTATTCTAACTTGTGACAACCTCTGACAGAAATAATTTCCAAATTGGGGAATATTTCCTCCTCAACTGCATCTGTCCCGTTCTCAACTGGGAAAAGTGACGTTAACTTTGCACAGTTGTATATTTCCAGGGACTCAAGATTGCACAAGTTGCACTCCCCTGGAAATATGTATTCTAACTTGTGACAACCTCTGACAGAAATACTTTCCAAATTGGGGAATATTTCCTCCTCAACTGCATCGGTCCCGTTCTCAACTGGGAAAAGTGACGTTAACTTTGCACAGTTGTGTATTTTCAGGGACTTAAGATTGCACAGCTTCCAATTCCCTGAAAATATGCGGTGCAACTGGCTGCAATCATTTATATCTAGAGATTCCAATTTCTCTAAGATGCAAAGCAGAGGTGGACCACGACACACTTCTTTTAAATTATACGCTTTAGAAAGTTCTAAACGGAACAACATGGGGAACTCTGCATCTACTCGGAATGAATTATCATAATCAGAAGTTGTAGTATCAATGATGCATTCTATCACTGAAGTGGAACGGAGAATGAGCGTAGTCAAGTCTTTCATGCCTCCCACAGCTTGAACCATTTCTGGGATGATACTTTTGCAACCTCCCTTAAGTTCTTCCAACAAAACAAAATCTGCTCTTTGTAAAAGAACCTTGATAGATGCACCTGAGTTGGACATGTTCAACCCTCCTAAATGTACAGCTTTCATACTGCTAATGGTAGGCGCCCACCAGCCTAAATTCCCAATTTGTAATGTATATCTCTGCAATCTCAAAATAGCAACATCATTCCAAAAGAATTCATAAGGAAGTGTAACAGCCCCCCACATGTACAACTCTACAAGCTGTGAGCATCTTCCTATTACTTCATAACAATCCTCTTCAATTTCACAATATGACAAATCCAACAACTTCAATTCATTCAGATTTTCAATTCCAATTGGCAGGGCCCTGAATTTACTACGTTGTAAGTCAAGAATCTTAAGTCTTCTTAGGCTTACCACAAAAGAGATGTCACCAATCTCCTGTCTTACCAACCGCAGAGTCCGAAGATTATTAAACCACTGGGTTGATTGTGGCAAAACAAGACGGATAGGTTGATAAAAATTGTTGATCGCAGCCATAACCTTGAGCTCTTTGATACCTTCAAATGATGCATAAGACAAATTCAAGTCATGTTTTGAATTTATCAATATAAACCCAAGATTTGGAGTGTCCAACTGTGGAAATGGATATATTTCTTTATGCCACCAAGATACTGCATAACAATCTTTCATAGAGCCATTCTCGAATAATGCATTCAGATCTTTTGCAGGATCTACCATGATGGTGCCAATCTCTTTGGATGCTATCCATAAAGCCACATCACGAGACATGTCATGCATCTTCAAGCATTTTTCCCCATTGTATTTCTCTGAAAGCATCAACAAAGAAGAATCCATCAGATCTTTTATTGCTACATTCACTTGGCTCCTTGCTATTTCAAATGAGTCCACTCTCCTGCATATGCCTAGCCCCATTCCATATCTGAACAATTCTTCAATGGAGATATCATGATCTTCTGGAAACATACTGCACATCAAGAAGAGAAACTTTGCTTGTTCGCTTCTTAAATAATCGTAGCTTAATCGAAGACAAGAGTAAGCATCCTTCTCACCTTCATCCACATCAATTGGTTCAGAAACCCTCAGATTGTGTAATGCTACATTCCAGTCATCAAGAAATTTTCCTTTTAAAGATGTTGCCACGGCTACAATTGCAATGGGAAGTCCTTTACATTCCCTTGCAACTTCTTGAGCCACACCATTTAACAACCTGGCAGATGACTCATCAACTATATCTGCATGCTTTCGAAACAAAGTCCAAGCTTCCTCTTCAGATAAAAGATTCAGTGGAATCTTCCCTTGACAGTCCATCAAAGTGCACACTTGTTGGCGGCGTGTGGTTAAGAGCACCTTGCAGCCCTTGTGATGGCTGTCCAAAGGTATTCCTATATCCTCCAACTTGAGCTTTGACCAAACATCATCCAAAATGACAAGAATCTGTTCCCCACTTTCTAGTCTGACCGATAGTTCCCTGGCTCTTCCGGCTTCTGTTTCTGTTTCAAATTTGAAACCTAACAAGTCTGCAATTTCACCTTGAATCTTTCTGACATCTACAGTTTGAGATACAGGAGTAAATGCAACTCGATTGAAAAGCTTTGATTCCTTGGCTTTCTTACCCACCTCTTTCACTAAGGTTGTTTTACCACAACCACCCATGCCATACAATCCAATCATATAGACACTATCATCTTGTAATGCCTCCAAAAGTTGTTGAGAAGCCAATTTTGTGGACTTGAAATACACAAAATTTCCAGAAGAGAAATAGTCTATATCTGGAATTGGAGCACGGTGGGAAAAAGGATTGAATTTACTGTTTTGAGTCAGATCTGCCATTGTGTTTGTTTTCTCTGACAATTGTTTGCAAATATGATATCCCTTCAAAGTAGGGCACCAACCTCGAAAAAAGCTGCCGCCTTCCTTCATTTCCTGTTCCAGTTTCTCCACCTCGTCCATTACACTTTTCACTTCATTCAACCACCTCTCAACAGCATCATCAACTTCTTCAGCTCTATTACGTGCATCTTCAACACATTTCTGCACTCTTTCCCATGTTGATGTCAACTCCTCCTTTGTGGACTCAACTTTTCTACTGATTTTGCCAACACAAAACAAATGCTTTCCATGACGTAGCGCCGGACCCACCAAATATTCTGCAATTTTTGCTGCAAAGGATATTCCAACCTCTGCCATTTGATGAAAGGCAATCTGACAAAAAGGATCAATCACACATATTCATTAATTAAGCATCTTGCATACTCATTCTTCATTCATGAAACTAAAACGAAAGGAAAGAATATATTGAACATAATTAACTGCAATTACAAAACAGAGCAAAGTATATGTTAAATTGGTCACAAGTTGATACTCTAGCAAGCTCTAATAAATTGGGTTTCATGTATACGTGTGCAAAAACGTGTTATACAATATACCCACACAATTTCTTAAGAACATCCGAGAATGTAATAAAAGAAAAAGCAGCCAACAAGAAAGCAAGCTTCAGATATTGTAAGTAGTCAGATTTGCATAGCAAGAAACTAGTTTGTGATAGGATAAGAAAAGAAAAGGTAAAGGCTATTTCCTATTAGGAGGGAGATACTACTTCAAACTTCCAACTTACCTATATATCTTCCGCCTCAGTGTGTGATTTTTCAGGTTTACCACAAACTATGCACTGCTTGGAAAACAACAATCAGGGTAACTGGTACAGGGTAACAGGTTTACCAGAAACTACGCCTTGTATTCTGCAAGTTTGGCTGCTACTCATCTTCCAACCTCTTCCATTTGATCATCAAAATTCAAAGGTAACCTGACAAAAGGATCAATTAGACAGATTGGTTACCAGCAAGTACTCCACCGCCTATGAAGATAAAATAGGCAGATATTATGCACGTTAAAACTAAACTAGCAAAATGCTAGCTAATAGCCAATAACTAATTAAAATACCAAAAGCCTATACATAGGCATCATGGTGCTACGATTGAAGAAAGAAAACAATAGCCAATCCCATCAGTTGTAGTAAACCACTCCTCTTCAATTGAAACTGTTTCTTTTCACCGACTGCAGCTATCACACTTCAACGTTTCCTTTAACCACTAACTCATTTCACGTTACCTTTATTCATTACTTACCCATCTGTTAACTAATCACTATCACACTCACACCCCATAAACCAACAATTAATGGTATTAGAGCAAATTCTAACACTATACCAAGGGAGAGCAGAGTTCTTTCAAGACTAAAGAATCTTTCAAACTTTGAGCATAGACCAATTTATATATTCCAAGCCTTGTAACTAAATATTGTGATACCGTGTTGGTGATGTTAGTGATTTTTATGTATGTGTTGCGGTGTATTTAACTAGTGCTTCATACTTACCCATATATCTTCGACGTCACTGGTTATGTATTGTTGAGGTTGAATTAGTGTTGCGCTGCCTCTATCTCTCTTCTCCTTCCAATCTTAGCAACCAGTGAGAAACCTTGCTCTGCCATTGCTTTCTGGTAAAACAACAAACAGGGTAACTGGTACACAAGAATGCTTACTTTCACGCCCACTAATAAGGTCGAGTCCATGAGCTCCTTTTTCTTTTCTTAAGAATTTTTTAATCCTATCACTAACTGCTTTACCTTCAGTTTCTGTAATTTCCACGTGGCCCTGTCGGCTTATGGTTATGGAGTCGATGCATTCGAACATGGCCACGAGATTCTTCGGTGCAACTTTTTTTTGTGTCAGAATATGTTTGGTGGGGAAGAAATATTGGAAAAGAAAGGGAACGCCAAAGTATAAAAGTCACCCTAACTTCTTAAACAAAAAACGCAGACTAGAGGAGAAATTCTTTTCCCCGCGATTAAAAAAACGCGACTGATTTTTTATATGTATCTTTCTTATCCACCCACTCAATTTTACCAGATAACATTTTCCTTTGCAAAATTTTAAAATGTTATAAAAATTAAAATATGTTATTTTTATACTCAATTTTATTAATATTAAATATAATATAGAATAATTAACTCTTATTTAATAAAAAAAGTTTTTCATCCATTATAAAAAATTATCATTTAATATATAAAAAATTTAATCAAAATTAAAAAAAAAATTATATTTATTGAGATAATTTAATTTATATTATATTTAAATATTAAATAAAATGTATCGTTTGTAAAATAAAGTATAAAAATAATAATTTTCTTATATTATTATATTAGTGTAATTGTATACATCAATTTCAATATACACTAAGAAAATTAATTATTTGAGTATTACTGGTAAGTAATAAGTTGTCATAAATATAACAAATTTAAAGTACAATTACTCTTTATTTATGGCAACAAATTTTAAGTACATAAATCACCAAAAGCCAAAACACAAACCAATCAAAATCAAACAGCATACAGGCATAACAATACAATACGGACCAGAGCTTTTTAAACAAAAAAAAAAAAAAAGAAAA
>QAOA01001366.1:1000098-1015094 GCA_003255065.1 Cercis canadensis
GTCATAAAGAAATAAAATATCTAAAAATAATCTTATTTACATTATTGACGTCTTAGAATTCACATGTAATTTGATATGCTTTTATATATATATATAGTTAAAAAAATATATTGCATAGGAGATTCCCTGTCTATAAGGAGCATTTCAAATAAAAGAAAAAAGTAAGATATTAGTATATTTCTCTGTTTATTAATATATTTATATAAATTCATTTTGCAATTCGTGCCTATCTTTTTCCCATTCTTTTTGATAAAATTGTTGCATTCTACTCATTTTTATTATTTATGCTATATTCTTAGCCCCTACTAAAAATATCATAATTATCAAAGAAAATTTCGGCTAGTACATGCTTGAATTTTTTTTTTTTTTTACTTTCTATGATCCTTTTAACTTATGTACCATAAAAACATATTCTTTTTTTTTTTTTTTCATTACAATAAAGTTAGATTTTCTATCTGAGGATATGTGAGAATGGGGATTTGAACCTAGGGCCTCAACCTTTATTGGAGATCTCTATACTATTTGTACAATGCATTCTTCTATTAATTTCCATTATTTTTAACTTAGATTGTTTTTAGTATTTTGGCTATGATTCCAAGTTCAAACACAAGACCCGCAAGCCCTGAAAACGACCTACATATCACCTGGCCACAAGTCGTTTGGTCAACTTACAATTATTTGACAACATATATAATCTGCATAAATTGGGACCAAGTGACCCACGTATGTTATACTCATAATGATGATGGTAGTGTGGTATATTATGTATGTATCACATACAAAACTTAACGCTGGACAGAAAATCTCATAACTAAATACCAGGAAGTTAGCGTTTACCAAAAAAATAAACTAGGAAGTAAGCAAAATGGTGAAGAGCATGTTGATAAGTTACCTCTGTTCTCCTCGTGTGAAGAGAAATCTTCTGAGCTAAGACTGGAGCAAATTTGGGGCATTCATGTACGACTATCTTGTAAAGCTCCATGACATGTAACTTCAACCCTTGGCTGATATCAACAAAATTTGGCAACTTCTTTAGTTCTACAGTTCTCAACTCTGGAAGCATTATTTTCTCCATACTGTCAGTGCCAACTTCATTTCTATATCTAAAAGCTTGCTCTAGTTGAGCTGCCTCTGATATATTTAAATATACCAGTTGTGAAAGCATTATAGAGGTGGATGTAGAGAAAAGACATTTCAATTTGTTACACTTCTCCACTACTAACTCTCTCAATTTTGGAAAGCACAGCTGAGCATTGGATAGATTCTGAGGTTCTTCATTCTCTGCCATAATTTCCTCTAATTCCCCACAATGAGATATGACAAGTTCAGTCAATTCTAATAAGCTTTTACTGATGGTCGTGGAGAAGATAGATTTCACTTTTTCACATCCTGTGACTTCTAATTGTTGAAGATATTGGAGACTCAAAATTTTTGGAGAATCCATCCATATGAAACTCAGTTCAAACAGATTTCTTAACTCCAATCTTTCTAATTTTTCACAATGAACTGAGACTTCATTACTTGATTGGCTGACATTTGCTATGGCAGCATCTGATCCCTAAGTAAAACAGAGACAAACAAAGGATTAAAAGACATTTCATTGAAATGTTAAGACAAACTAGATTAAAGAGATCCAGTGTATTGATGCACGCCCTCCTGTTATAGATTTTAAAATTTTTCACAATTCAGATGGTTGCAATGTAATTTCCTTTAATTGTAAAATTAAATTGTTTGTCTTGTTATAAGGTATTTCATGGCAAATAATATGTATTTTTGGACAACATTCGTAAAATTACTTGTGCAAATGTAGATTAAGATTGAAACGCATTTTCAAATGCATGCCATCAAATATTTGAATCAGAGATTTTCTTGCAAATTAAATCAAATCCATACCGCATTGGAATGCAGTGGTCTCAGCTCCGAACCAAACATGCTATATTTGCACAAAATAGTCAATTTGGTACAATCTGTACACGATAGTTCTATCAGAGATGGCCATCTCAAACGAAAGTTTTCTGCGAAAATGTTGACAAGCTTTGGGAGGCTTCTCAGGCTGAGTCTTTTTAAAACAGGAAGCACAATCTCAATCTCATTTTGACAAGATGAACCATAACCAATATTTTGCTCTCCAAATACACATTGCAACTCATTGCAATTTGCTATAGTTACCTCTTCTAGCAGCAGCAGAGTTTGGGCAACAGATATTGAGAAAAGTGACGTTAACTTTGCACAGTTGTGTATTTTCAGGGACTTAAGATTGCACAGCTTCCAATTCCCTGAAAATATGCGGTGCAACTGGCTGCAATCATTTATATCTAGAGATTCCAGTTTCTCTAAGATGCAAAGCAGAGGTGGACCACGACACACTTCTTTTAAATTATACGCTTTAGAAAGTTCTAAACGGAACAACATGGGGAACTCTGCATCTACTCGGAATGAATTATCATAATCAGAAGTTGTAGTATCAATGATGCATTCTATCACTGAAGTGGAACGGAGAATGAGCGTAGTCAAGTCTTTCATGCCTCCCACAGCTTGAACCATTTCTGGGATGATACTTTTGCAACCTCCCTTAAGTCCTTCCAACAAAACAAAATCTGCTCTTTGTAAAAGAACCTTGATAGATGCACCTGAGTTGGACATGTTCAACCCTACTAAATATACATCTTTCAGACTGCTAATGGTACGCACCCACAAGCCTAAATAGCAATTCCCAATTTGTAATCTATATCTCTGCAATCTCAAAAGAGCAACATCATTCCAAAAGAATTCATAAGAAAGTGTAACAGTCCCCCACATGTACAACTCTACAAGCTGTGAGCATCTTCCTATTACTTCATAACAATCCTCTTCAATTTCACAAAATGACAAATCCAACAACTTCAATTCATTCAGATTTTCAATTCCAATTGGCAGGGCCTTGAATTCACTATGCTGTAACTCAAGAATCTTAAGTCTTCTTAGGCTTACCACAAAAGAGATGTCACCAATCTCCTGTCTTACCAACTGCAGAGTCTGAAGATTATTAAACCTCTGGGTTGATTGTGGCAAAACAAGAAGGCCTTGACGATATCGATAAACATTGTTGATCACAGCCATAACCTTGAGCTCTTTGATACCTTCAAATGATGCATAAGACAAATTCAAGTTTGAATTTATCAATATAAACTCAAGATTTGGAGCGTCCAACTGCTGAGGAAATGGATATTCTTTATGCCACAAAGATACTGCATAACAATCTTTCATAGAGCCATCCTCGGATAATGCATTCAGATCTTTTGCAGGATCTACCATGATGGTGCCACTCTCTTTGGATGCTATCCATAAAGCTACATCACGAAACATGTCATGCATCTTCAAGCATTTTTCTCCATTGTATTTCTCTGAAGGCATTAACAAAGAAGAATCTATCAGATCTTCTATTGCTACATTCACTTTGCTCCTTGCTATTTCAAATGAGTCCACTCCCCTGCATATGCCTAGCCCCATTCCATATCTGAACAATTCTTCAATGGAGATATCATGATCTTCTGGAAACATACTGCACATCAAGAAGAGAAACTTTGCTTCTTCCCTTCTTAAATAATCGTAGCTTAATCGAAGACAAGCATAAACATCCCTCTCACCTTCATCCACATCAATTGGTTTAGATTCCTTCAGATTTTGTAATGCTACATTCCAGTGATCAAGAAATTTTCTTCCTTTTAAAGATGTTGCCACCGCTACAATTGCAATGGGAAGTCCTTTACATTCCCTTGCAACATCTTGAGCCACGCCATTTAACAACCTGGCAGATGACTCATCAACTATATCTGCACGCTTTCGAAACAAAGTCCAAGCTTCCTCTTCAGATAAGAGATTCAGTGGAATCTTCCTTTGACAGTCCATCGAAGTGCACACTTGTTGGCGGCGTGTGGTTAAGAGCACCTTGCAGCCCTTGTGATGGCTGTCCAAAGGTATTCCTATATCCTCCAACTTGAGCTTCGACCAAACATCATCCAAAAAGACAAGAATCCGTTCCCCACTTTCTAGTCTGACCGATAGTTCCCTGGCTCTTCCGGCTTCTGTTTCTTTTCCAAATTTGAAATCTAACAAGTCTGCAATTTCACCTTGAATCTTTCTGACATCTACAGTTTGAGATACAGTAGTAAATGCAACTCGATTGAAAAGCTTTGATTCCTTGGCTTCCTTACCCACCTCTTTCACTAAGGTAGTTTTACCACAACCACCCATGCCATACAATCCAATCATATAGATACTATCATCTTGCAATGCCTCCAAAAGTTGTTGAGAAGCCAATTTTGTGGACTTGAAATACACAAAATTTCCAGAAGAGAAATAGTCTATATCTGGAATTGGAGCACGGTGGGAAAATGGATCGAATTTACTCTTTTGAGTCAGATCTGCCATTGTGTTTGTTTTCTTTGACAATTGTTTGCAAATGTGATATCCCTTCAAAGTAGGGCACCAGCCTCGAAAAAAGCTGCCGCCTTCCTTCATTTCCTGTTCCAGTTTCTCCACCTCTTCCATTACACTTTTCACTTCATTCAACCACCTCTCAACAGCATCATCAACTTCTTCAGCTCTATTACGTGCATCTTCAACACATTTCTGCACTTTTTCCCATGTTGATGTCAACTCCTCCTTTGTGGACTCAACATTTCTACTGATTTTGCCAACACAAAACAAATACTTTCCATGACGTAGCGCCGGACCCACCAAATATTCTGAAATTTTTGCTGCAACGGATATTCCAACCTCTGCCATTTGATCAAAGGCAACCTGACAAAGAGGATCAATCACACATATTCATTAATTAAGCATCTTGCATACTCATTCTTCATTCATGAAACTAAAACAAAAGGAAAGAATATATTGAACATAATTAACTGCAATTACAAAACAGAGCAAAGTATATGTTAAATTGGTCACAAGTTGATACTCTAGCAAGCTCTAATAAATTGGGTTTCATGTATACGGGTGCAAAAACGTGTTATACAATATACCCACACAATTTCTTAAGAAGATCCGAGAATGTAATAAAAGAAAAAGCAGCCAACAAGAAAGCAAGCTTCAGATATTGTAAGTAGTCGGATTTCCATAGCAAGAAACTAGTTTGTGATAGGATAAGAAAAGAAAAGGTAAAGGCTATTTCCTATTAGGAGGGAGATACTACTTCAAACTTCCAACTTACCTATATATCTTCCGCCTCCGTATGTGATTGTTCAGGTTTACCAGAAACTATGCACTGCTTCGTTTTTGGGGGAAAACAACAATCAGGGTAACTGGTACAAGAATTCTTGCTTTCACGCACACTGATGACGAGGTTGAGTACTCAGCTACGAGAGGCAATGAGCTTCATTTTGTTTTTTCTTTTTTGCCAATTTTTTTTTTATTTGAATCTCTGTTTTTTTTTATTAAAAAAAAAATCTATTACTTTGTCTTTTTAGGATAATTATTTAGGAAGGGGGACCTCAATATTTTTTAGGATAATTATTATAAAGAAATTTAAATAAAAAGAATTTTACGCAAGTTTTAAAATTACACTTTAGTTAAGTCATTAGTGTAATATAACAATAAAAGATTTGAGTAATATACAAAATATCGTAAGTTTAAATTTTTTTGTCATCATATAACCAAAAAAAAATTACACTTTCATTTACACTTCTATATAATTTGTGATCTTTCTTTGATTCTCAATGATCAATATATGGCTTTTTCTAGTGTATTTCCTTGTCTTCACCATCTGTTCGTGCAAGCTTTGGGATGGTAAATAGAGAAATTTGGAAGATGAATTAAAAATTTGGCCGTAGTGAATTTTAGATGCGTGAGATGTCAGATGTGTGACTGCATAGTACTGCATATAAGCAATTATAATCCTGCATGTTGTGTTTAACATGTGATTTCATGTGCATGCCCCTTCTAATGCTCACTGGGAAAAACTTGGGAGAATAAACTCCGCAGAAACATGTCAAAATGGCATAAATTATTTCTGAACTTGGAACACTATTATCCACCACCGAGTGAAGCAGAAAACAAAAGTTCTAAATATCAGCCTTCAACTATTAGATGCCACATATAAGATGTTATATCTTTTTTTCCACTATGATAAACACTCTTTGAGCAACCATCAGAACTACTGCAATTATCACTGGTTCTGCAAATTCAGCGGCGTAACGGTCAAGATAAAAGTACTGACGAGTTTCTGCATCTGCTTGAATAGAAGAAAAGCATCAGAATTGCAAGTCATTAGGAGAAAGAATTTTAATTTTAAAACAGGAAAGGAAAAAAAAGGTCACTTCTACACGTACATTGAAGGAAATTTCCAGTACATAAATTTCAANGATTCAGAAAATACTGGAGATTTCATTCATCTGCTTAAATCGAGAAAGCATCAGAGAAATAGCATGCATTTAGAAGATAGAATTGTTTAACAAATTGTAATGTAACTTTCACACCCACATTCAAGGAAATTTCCAGCAGCTAAATGTGAAGATATCTTATTATCAGCAAAAATTCCAAAGGTAGAAGTAACCCCAAATAATATCTACAGAATTCAAGAAAAATTCAAGCAGCTAAATGGACATTTTGGTTTTTTGTAAGATCTAGAGCAAAAGACTTTGCGATGTGTTGAAGGAAAAGCTGCATCCTCACATTGTAGCATTGCCAGACTTGAAATTGAGTTCATCTTTTGCAACAAGTTCCTGCAGTTCATGACAGAGATATGAAACCAAAGACTTTAACTGCCATACGAACCCTGTGAAGCAGAAGATAATAAATATAAGTTGGGGTAAATCAATAAAGTTACATTCAAACTGCCTACTAGTTTAATTCTTTTGTATCCTTACCTTACCTTATATTTCTTATTCTAAAGTATCATCATCAAAATCATCACCTTGCAACTGAAGAGTTTCCATGAAATCAGAGTCCATATTCATTGACCCATCACCTGTATTCAATGAAGAAAAGGTTTTGACTTCAAATTTAGTCAACAAGGAAATTTCAGAAGAACAAATCAAGACAATTCTTATAATGAACATGAGTCTGGACCGGAAGAGAAAATGCATTGCATATTGCTCATACAACAATCCTGTTGGTCGATATTACAGTTGAGCAAAATTACAATATTCTATAAATACAGAGAACTATCAATCGGAAAAATTGAATTAAAATGATGCTAAGAATCAGTTGCAGAACAAGATCAATTAAGGGTTACACCCTTGTCGAGCAAAATAATACAAAAGTTTTTTTCATTATCTCAATGCGTAAAAAAGCTTTTTTAGTAAAGCAACTCTATGGAGCTTTTGATTTTACTCAAAAAGACTTTAGCAATTATTGTGTGTTTATTGACCAATTTACCCTCAATTTGTTATCCAAAAAAGAATATTTATTTAAAATCACTTCATACCTTTTATAGTAAGGTTTGAGAAAATCTAACAACTCTATTGAGACTGAAGCAGTGAAGGTGAACATCAATCTATAAAAGCTGCGCAAGAAGGGCCATAAACTAATTCAGTGCATCAGGTTATATTTTCCGTTTGATTTACCAATGTATTTTGAGTTAAATATCACCATTTGAATAAGTTTTGCAGAAATCAGAAATTTATGCAGAGGATTTCCTTCTTCCGCTTAGATGGGCTAATGAAAATTAAATTAAAGAAGTGTTGCAGAAGAAAATATCATCGCAGTAAAGCACAAGGTCATGTTATGCATGAAAATGTCATGTTACCCCTAAAAGGAGAGAATCCAAATCCATTACAAACAATTATCAGACGATTGCAATTTCCCCTTAATTCTATTAAAACCGGTAAGCAATTAATTTAGCATATATATATATATGCACAGTTCATGTACCTGGGTTATGATCATTGCGTGGAGGCAGTAATCCTCTGAACCTGGGCACTTCAGAGATTTGCAGCTGTGTCAAACTTGGAATCTTGGATTTGATGCCATCTCCATCGTGATCATGGGTTTCCCTTGCACAACTAAAAACGTACTCTAATTGAGAGGCCCTTGTAATTACCAGAAATTTTAATCCTTTAAGATGTTCAGCCATGGAACAAGGAAAAAGAAATTTCATCTTGTTGCAACTCCCGACCGTAACACGAGCCAATTCTGGGAAGCACACTTGTTGGGGACATGACTTTGGGGAGATTATACAATGACACTCTCCACCCTCTGCATTTGATGAAATAATTTCCTCCAATTCCTCACAGTGTACTATATATAGAACTCGCAATTTTGGCAGACTTGTAATAATAGCAGCAGAGAAGATAGATTTCAATTTGCTACACCTAATCACCTTTAGATCTACAAGATCTTGGAAGCTGATCAAAGTGGGACCCTCTGCATTTGATGAAATAATTTCCTCCAATTCCTCACAGTGTTCTATATATAGATCTCGCAATTTTGGCAGACTTGTAATAATAGCAGCAGAGAAGATAGATTTCAATTTGCTACACCGAAGCACATTTAGACCTACAAGATTTTGGAAGCTGATCAAAGTGGGACCCTCTGCATTTGATGAAATTATTTCCTCCAATTCCTCACATCTTACTATAGTTAACTCTTGCAATTTTGGCAGACTTGTAATAATAGCAGCAGAGAAGATAGATTTCAATTTGCTACACCCAACCACCTTTAGATATACAAGATGTTGGAAGCTGATCAAAGTGGGACCCTCTGCATTTGATGAAATAATTTCCTCCAATTCCTCACAGTCTTCTATAGTTAACTCTTGCAATTTTGGCAGACTTGTAATAATAGCAGCAGAGAAGATAGATTTCATTTTGCTACACCCATCCACCTTTAGATCTACAAGATTTTGGAAGCTGATCAAAGTGGGACCCTTCCATATAAACATAAGGTCAGGCAAATTCCTCAACTCCAACGATTCTACATTTGAGGCGATGATCTTCTTTTGTTCTTCCTCAATAGTTGAAGCAGGTTGAAGATATGAACCTTCATTAGACACTTGCCCATCATTTATGGCTTGTGCCTGCACTTCCATAAGCTAAAATAAATACAACGAAATAATTAATTAACCACAAAATGAAGTACCAGTACTTAACAATTGTCACTCAACCAAGAAGTAGTGCTATGTTATAATGAAAGGACAAAAAAGAGACCGTTGTTTTATTGTAATATTTATGAGTTTTTTCGACAAGAAAAAAAGAAAGAGAGATGAAGAAGAATAAAGGGTTTTAAATTTTCTAAATAATAATCTATATTTGCACACCGCTATATAATCTTTTTTCAAAAAAAAAAATAGTAAGAAAAATATATCTTTCAAAAACATAATTTAAGGTGACTCAATGACCTATTTTTTTCTTCAGTTTCTCACCCAATANTAATGGCACGTCTCCAAGGGACATGCCAGCACGTCCGTTTCTCTTCCTCGGCCTCTGCTCTCATGTGGGTCCTAGCTATGCCAAATGGCACGTCTTGTGGGGACACGCCGCGGGGCCAACGGCATGTCCCCACTAGACATGTGCGTCTGGCACGTCCATTTTTTTCTTCGTCCGGGGAAATTGCGTGACTCCGGAGAAATTACTGCCCTGGTTAGAGCGACATATTACAGGCTCAACACTATTTTCACTAAAAAGAGAGATGAAGCTGCTAATATGAGAGCTACTGGACAACAGTGGACCGAGTACGTCATAGGTAAGATGCGTGAAAATTCACGAGAGGCATCATCACATAAACCTCGTTTGTTCAACAGGGACATCGGTTTATTTGAGGTGGAGGAGAGGTATAATATGAGAACCAGAACAGCTGGACGAACATTTGTTGTCAACTTGAATGAAAGAAGATGTAGTTGCGGAAAATTTAAATGTGTACGCCAATAGCCAATGGAGTCACACAATTTCCCCGGACGAAGACAAAAATGAATGTGCCAGACGCACATGTCTAGTGGGGACATGCCGTTGGCCCCGCGGCGTGTCCCCACAAGACATGCCATTTGGCATAGCTAGACCCACATGAGAGCAGAGGCCGAGGAAGAGAAACGGACATGCTGGCATGTCCCTTGGAGACGTGCCATTAGAGAAATGGCATGTCCTTTGGAGACATGCCGTCAGCCAAATGGCTTGTCCATTGAAGACACTCCACTAGCCTAATGGCATGTCCGGTGGGCCCGCCCGTGAGAAACTCCATAGCATGGCATGTCCTTTGGAGACATGCCGTCAGCCAAATGGCTTGTCCATTGAAGACACTCCACTAGCCTAATGGCNAAAAATAAACTAGGAAGTAAGCAAAATGGTGAAGAGCATGTTGATAAGTTACCTCTGTTCTCCACTGGTGAAGAGAAATCTTCTGAGCTAAGACTGGAGCAAATTTGGGGCATTCATCTACGACTATCCTGTAAAGCCCCATGACATGTAACTTCAACCCTTGGCTGATATCAACAAAATTTGGCAACTTTTCTAGTTCTACAGTTCTCAACTTTGGAAGCATTATTTTCTCCATACTGTCGGTGCCAACTTCATTTCTATATCTAAAAGCTTGCTCTAGTTGAGCTGCCTCTGATATCTTTAAATATTCCAGTTGTGAAAGCATTATAGAGGTGGATGTAGAGAAAAGATATTTCAATTTGTTACACCGCACCACTTCTAACCGTTTCAATTTTGGAAAGCACAGCTGAGTATTGGACAGATTCTGAGGTTCTTCATTCTCAGACATAATTTCCTCTAATTCCCCACAATAAGATATGACAAGTTCAGTCAATTCTAATAAGCTTTTACTGATGGTCGTGGAGAAGATAGATTTCACTTTTTCACATCCTGTGACTTGTAATTGTTGAAGATATTGGAAGCTCAAAATTTTTGGAGAATCCATCCATATGAAACTCAGTTCATTACTTGATTGGCTGACATTTGCTATGGCAGCATCTGATCCCTAAGTAAAACAGAGACAAACAAAGGATTAAAAGACATTTCATTGAAATGTTAAGACAAACTAGATTAAAGAGATCCAGTGTGTTGACCCACGCCCTCCTGTTATTATTTTAAAACTTTGCACAATTCAGATGGTTGCCTTGTAATTCCTTTAATTGTAAAATTAAATTGTCTTTCTTGTTATAAGGTATTTCATGGCAAATAATATGTATTTTTGGACAACATTTGTAAAATTACTTGTGCAAATGTAGATTAAGATTGAAACGCATTTTCAAATGCATGCCATCAAATATTTGAATCAGAGATTTTCTTGCAAATTAAATCAAATCCATACCATATTGGAATGCAGTGGTCTCAGCTCCGAACCAACCATGCTATACTTGCACAAAGTAGTCAATTTGGTACAATTTGTACACGATAGTTCTATCAGAGATGGCAAACGAAAGTTTTTTGGGAAAACGTTGACAAGCTTTGGGAGGTTTATCAGGCTGAGTCTTTTTAAAACAGGAAGCACAATCTCAATCTCATTTTGACAAGATGAACCATAACCAATATTTTGCTCTCCAAATACACATTGCAACTCATTGCAATTTTCTATAGTTACCTCTTCTAGCAGCACCAGAGTTTGAGCAACAGATATTGAGAAGAGTGATGTCAACAATACACAACTGTCTATATCCAAGGTCTTAAGACTGCACAAGTTGCACTCCCCTGGAAATATGTATTCTAACTTGTGACAACCTCTGTCAGAAATACTTTCCAAATTGGGGAATATTTCCTCCTCAACTGCATCGGTCCCGTTCTCAACTGGGAAAAGTGACGTTAACTTTGCACAGTTGTGTATTTTCAGGGACTTAAGATTGCACAGCTTCCAATTCCCTGAAAATATGCGGTGCAACTGGCTGCAATCATTTATATCTAGAGATTCCAGTTTCTCTAAGATGCAAAGCAGAGGTGGACCACGACACACTTCTTTTAAATTATACGCTTTAGAAAGTTCTAAACGGAACAACATGGGGAACTCTGCATCTACTCGGAATGAATTATCATAATCAGAAGTTGTAGTATCAATGATGCATTCTATCACTGAATTGGAACGGAGAATGAGCGTAGTCAAGTCTTTCATGCCTCCCACAGCTTGAACCATTTCTGGGATGATACTTTTGCAACCTCCCTTAAGTTCTTCCAACAAAACAAAATCTGCTCTTTGTAAAAGAACCTTGATAGATGCACCTGAGTTGAACATGTTCAACCCTCCTAAATGTACAGCTTTCATACTGCTAATGGTAGGCGGCCACCAGCGTAAATTCCCAATTTCTAATGTATATCTCTGCAATCTCAAAATAGCAACATCATTCCAAAAGAATTCATAAGGAAGTGTAACAGTCCCCCACATGTACAACTCTACAAGCTGTGAGCATCTTCCTATTACTTCATAACAATCCTCTTCAATTTTACAAAATGACAAATCCAACAACTTCAATTCATTCAGATTTTCAATTCCAATTGGCACGGCCTTGAATGTACTTTGTTGTAAGTCAAGAATCTTAAGTCTTCTTAGGCTTACCACAAAAGAGATGTCACCAATCTCCTGTCCTACCAACCGCAGAGTCCGAAGATTATTAAACCACTGGGTTGATTGTGGCAAAACAAGAAGGCCTTTAAGATATTGATTAATATTGTTGATCACAGCCATAACCTTGAGCTCTTTGATACCTTCAAATGATGCATAAGACAAATTCAAGTCATATACTGAATTTATCAATATAAACCCAAGACTTGGAGCATCCAACTGTTGAGGAAATCGATTTATTTTTTTATGCCACCAAGATACTGCATAACAATCTTTCATAGAGCCATCCTCGAATAATGCATTCAGATCTTTTGCAGGATCTACCATGATGGTGCCAATCTCTTTGGATGCTATCCATAAAGCCACATTACGAAACATGTCATGCATCTTCAAGCATTTTTCCCCATTGTATTTCTCTGAAGGCATTAACAAAGAAGAATCTATCAGATCTTCTATTGCTACATTCACTTTGCTCCTTGCTATTTCAAATGAGTCCACTCCCCTGCATATGCCTAGCCCCATTCCATATCTGAACAATTCTTCAATGGAGATATCATGATCTTCTGGAAACATACTGCACATCAAGAAGAGAAACTTTGCTTCTTCCCTTCTTAAATAATCGTAGCTTAATCGAAGACAAGCGTAAACATCCCTCTCACCTTCATCCACATCAATTCGTTCAGAAACCCTCAGCTTGTGTAATGCTACATTCCAGTGATCAAGAAATTTTCTTCCTTTTAAAGATGTTGCCACGGCTACAATTGCAATGGGAAGTCCTTTACATTCCCATGCAACTTCTTGAGCAACACCATTTAACAACCTGTCAGATGCCTCATCAACTATATCTGCATGCTTTCGAAACAAAGTCCAAGCATCCTTTTCAGATAAGAGATTCAGTGGAATCTTCCTTTGACAGTCCATCAAAGTACACACTTGTAGGCGGCGTGTGGTTAAGAGCACCTTGCAGCCCTTGTGATGGCTGTCCAAAGGTATTCCTATATCCACCAACTTGAGCTTTGACCAAACATCATCCAAAATGACAAGAATCCGTTCCCCACTTTCTAGTCTGACCGATAGTTCTCTGGCTCTTCCGGCTTCTGTTTCTTTTCCAAATTTGAAATCTAACAAGTCTGCAATTTCACCTTGAATCTTTCTGACATCTACAGTTTGAGATACAGTAGTAAATGCAACTCGATTGAAAAGCTTTGATTCCTTGGCTTCCTTACCCACCTCTTTCACTAAGGTTGTTTTACCACAACCACCCATGCCATACAATCCAATCATATAGATACTATCATCTTTTAATGCCTCCAAGAGTTCTTGAGAAGCCAATTTTGTGGACTTGAAATACACAAAATCTCCAGAAGAGAAATAGTCTATATCTGGAACTGGAGCACGGTGGGAAAATGGATTGAATTTACTGTTTTGACTCAGATCTGCCATTGTGTTTGTTTTCTTTGACAATTGTTTGCAAATATGATATCCCTTCAAAGTAGGGCACCAACCTCGAAAAAAGCTGCCGCCTTCCTTCATTTCCTGTTCCAGTTTCTCCACCTCTTCCATTACACTTTTCACTTCATTCAACCACCTCTCAACAGCTTCATCAACTTCTTCAGCTCTATTACGTGCATCTTCAACACTTCTCTGCACACTTTCCCATGTTGATGTCAACTTCTCCTTTGTGGACTCAACATTTCTACTGATTTTGTCAACACAAAACAAATACTTTCCATGACGTAGCGCCGGACCCACCAAATATTCTGCAATTTTTGCTGCAACGAATGTTCCAACCTCTGCCATTTGATCAAAGGCAACCTGACAAAAAGGATCAATCAGAGACATATTCATTAATTAAGCATCTTGCATACTCATTCTTCATTCTTGAAACTAAAACAAAAGGAAAGAATATATTGAACATAATTAACTGCAATTACAAAACAGAGCAAAGTATATGTTAAATTGGTCACAAGTTGATACTCTAATAAATTGGGTTTCATGTATACGAGTGCAAAAACGTGTTATACAATATACCCACACAATTTCTTAAGAACATCCGAAAATGTAATAAAAGAAAAAGCAGCCAACAAGAAAGCAAGCTTCAGATATTGTAAGTAGTCAGATTTGCATAGCAAGAAACTAGTTTGTGATAGGATAAGAAAAGAAAAGGTAAAGGCTATTTCCTATTAGGAGGGAGATACTACTTCAAACTTCCAACTTACCTATATATCTTCCGCCTCAGTGTGTGATTTTTCAGGTTTACCACAAACTATGCACTGCTTGGAAAACAACAATCAGGGTAACAGGTTTACCAGAAACTACGCCTTGTATTCTGCAAGTTTGGCTGCTACTCATCTTCCAACCTCTTCCATTTGATCATCAAAATTCAAAGGTAACCTGACAAAAGGATCAATTAGACAGATTGGTTACCAGCAAGTACTCCACCGCCTATGAAGATAAAATAGGCAGATATTATGCACGTTAAAACTAAACTAGCAAAATGCTAGCTAATAGCCAATAACTAATTAAAA